>CABFVZ010000398.1:339248-389223 GCA_902151445.1 Timema monikensis
GGGTGACCTGGTGGTCTAGGGGTAAGGTGTCAGACTTCTATGCTGGCGGCCGGGGTTCGATCCTCGGTCCTGGCACAGATTTATCTGATTTCCAAACCCTTCCTATACCTCTGACAAGACATCTTGTGAATGTGTGGAATGCCAGGTCGCCACCGTGGTTCGGATTCCACGTTAAACTGTAGGTCCTTCATTTCATCTCACAATCACCCTACCATTACACATTAGCGTAAGTGCGTATAACCCGAACGGGTAGTAAGACGCGGTGCTAATAATAATTATTTTGGATTGGACTATGTCAAAACTTGAACATATGCGTTCAAGGTTAGCTGTTTCTGCAACGGCTGTCAATAACTGTTCACACAAATCTAACCAGCTCTTTTTTTTTAATTTCATCCAATCAAACCATGAAGCAGATTTTGTATCATTAACTGATTTTCCCCAATTCAATGGAGGGTTAGTACGGAACTGCTTACCAAACAAATATGAGGGAAAGGGCCTGCTGGCTGTTGATAGAACCATAACATTTGGGATAAACTATTACTTTCACCTCCAATTTCATCATTTCCATCAAAAGAGGCAACTGTACACTTTTGGTTATGCACTATAAGCCTCTTTAATGGTCTCTGACATGGTGGCCGGGATGAAATTTGAAACATTTTAGGGCCGTTACCCCTTTATCATCTGATTGGGCTTTCAGGACATGCTTCTATTTCTTAAACGCTATAAAAGTAATGTCGTCTCGATTAAAAAAAACCTAAAGATATGTAATTTTGTGTAAAATCTTTGAAAATTTGTAGAACTCAGCAAAATATTTTAAACTAAAACAGAAAATAATGACCAAACAATCTAATTCGCCGACACTTCACTCTTCATATTTCTAACAGCCAAGATTAAAATATGTAATTACATACAAATCTGGGCTCTTCATAATGGGTACTGCATAGTAGAACCATACAAGGTACAAGCTTGCTGCCTTTCAAGGTAGATGAAGGGTACAATATGCTTAGGAACATATGGATAGTGTATACATTTTCTCAAATTTCTAAATGTATATACACACCTATTCACGTCGTTTGCTTATGAGGTAGGCAAGAAACTGTGCATATAGCTAAAATCGCTAAAAAAATAAAGAAAAAATCCCATACTTAATCCATCTTCAATAACTTTTTCCATACTTCCCTATCCTAGTATACTACCTTCGCTTCATACAAAGAGATAGGCCTATACATGCTCTTTAATTGTTAAAACTCTTAATATCTCTCTTTTTCACACATCTGTCAACAACATTTAACTGCATTTTACTTAGCCTACTCCTTCCTTTAGATCCACACTCTTACATAATTAGTATATTTGCTTTGTCACCCAATCCACACTCATTCTCTCAACATGCCCAAACCAACCTCGTAAAACCCTTCTTTCACATTGGCCTATTGGATTTCTTTTAACATCACACTCCTTTAGCACCCATTCATTACTAACTCTGTCCATACAAGTTTTTTACATACATTTCTTAGATATCTCATCCCAACAACATTCACCTTTTTCTTGCGCTTCTCCTGATAAACCCACTCACATCAATACAACAATGTTGGTGTTAACACACTTTTTTATATACTGCCATCTTTGCCTCTTTCGATATTACTTCATTCTTTGCAATAGCTCACGTACATCCAATTAGGCTAATCTCCGAGATGAATTCACCCATCTACCAATTTCACCATTTATACTCCTATTTTTATAAAACTTTTGCCCAAATACACAAAATCATTTACTTGTTGAAATAGTTTTCCATTTATTCAAATTGACAATCATTTTCTGACTTACCCTTATCAAAAACTATCATTTTAGTTTAAGATACATTATAAAAAAGATCCATTCTGCAAGTCCTTTTCACATCGTACACATGTCGTTTCAAATACGGCATCATCTGCATATAGCAGCACTCTCATATTCACATTGTCAATTCACACACCAACCACGTCCTCACAAACATCCCTCATACACTTATCCATGAACCCATTAAACCACCATGGAGACATAACACAGCCTTGTCTAACACCCTGTTCAATGTCAAACCATTCGCTCAAAGCTCCATTTACCATAATACACGCTTTACTTCCCTCACATATCACCATAATTGCATTTACTAACCATTCATCCACAACATACTTTCTAAGAACATTCCATAGCATACAGCTTTTGAAAATATTCAAATTATATTTTTATCACCCTTAAATTCACCAAATTACATTTATTAAATTGTTTTTATTGAAAGCATGAACCAAGAGCTCTAAAACAGTGAATATTTGATCATTTTATCTTAACTAGGACTCTAAATATTTCATTACTTGAAATTGGATGAAAATTTAACATTCTTCATAAATTTTAAAGCTTTAACACTCTAGAATGCTTTGACCTAGATAACTACACTTTGTCAGATGTTCATAAGGCATCATGATCAATAACTTGGCAAAGTTTCAACATAATACAAACAATGTCAGGTTGGATGGTTTGTTGAATTCACATGGAATAACTTCATTTAAGATTTTTTGCTCTCTATGGCCACGTGAGATGGTTTTAGAACAGATTGCCTTAAAAAATGTATAAAAATGTAGTCACTGATGTAAATTTGTGTTCTTATTTTCTAGGTAGAATGCCGGCAAAAAGAAGAGTTTCATTTACTGCTAAGAAACCAAACCTATTGAACTCTTCAAGTAAGTACTTTGTTAGGGTTAGATCACTAGACTTAAATCATTTTTGTATAAAACTTCCAAAATAATGTTCAAGTAGATCTAAGTGCAAATGCAAATTTTACATTCTGTTTTTCAAGTCTTACATATATCATGTATTAAGAAACATTGATTTTTTCCAAATAGCGTTTTGTTTTTCAGCTTCTTCACATATAATAAAGATACAATAACACTTTTCTCATATAACATTACTAACTACTATTGACAGAGACAACTTGGGTTGCGTATGTGCATTCATTGGAAGTAATATATAGTGCAGCGGCTTGGATCCATTTGTGTGTGGACCTTAAGAGTTTTGTCTTGTTGCAGTGACAGTGAAATTGAGGAAGAACAATGTACTTTTGGCCAAAACTCTTAATATGATAAAGCAGGATAAGGCTATAATGGAACAAGAGAACTTATGGTATCGAAAACAAATTACCAACTACCAAATAGCCTTAAACAACCAAAGGGTGAGACTATAAACCAAGAGTAATTTTAAGTTTTTTATAACATAATGTTTATTATATCAGGGGTGTGCAACTATTTTAAACCAAACTAGTTTAGTGGTTCTTATTAATATTTTATGATAGTTATGATAATAAGTGACTATTAAAGATAGTTAAAGATAAAGATAAAGATAGATACAAATATGTGTTTGTAAATATATAAATACTTATTAGAGATGGGTCAGATCTACTTTTTTCAAATATGGACCTTCATTTTACCTTTGAACCACAAACTCTAATCTGAATCTTAGAAAACATGATAAACTTGTCTATCTTCCACAATTGGGTATGATAATTTCCATCACTTCTGATTTTGTTCAAATTAAGTGGTAAATTAAGGGTCTGTAGTTTGGTTGTTAGCTTTTACATAATATCATATTTGTCCTAACCACTAGTAAGGATTATAATAGCTTTAAAAAATAATTCAAACTTTTAATTTTAAAAATTTCAAATCCTCTAGCCTTTATGATTAGAGAGAGGGTCCGATCCTTAGTTTGTATTAGCTTTCTATCCATAAATAATAATTAGTAATCGAGATTAATAAATTCATATCTAATATTGAGCAATTAATTTTTCTAACCGATAATCGGTTTTACTGAACCGATACACCTCTACTATTTGTCGGTAACCTGGTGGTCTAGGGGTAAGGTGTCAGACTTCTGTGCTGGCGGCCGGGGTTCAATCCTCGGTCCCGGCACAGATTTATCTGATTACCAAACCCTTCCTTCACCTCTGACAAGACATCTTGTGAATGTGGGGAATGCCAGGCCTCCACCGTGGTTCGGATTCCACGTTAAACTGTAGGTCCTTCATTTCATCTCACAATCACCCTACCATTACACATTAGCGTAAGTGCGTATAACCCGAATGGGTAGTAAGATGCGGTGCTAATAATAATAATACTATTTGTCACACACGATAATTGCAGAACATAATGATTTGTTGTATGAGTGTATAAAGACAGCTTTGGAATCTTTTTTACCAGTCAATATACTAATACTTTACTTCCTACCATGATTAAAATAAAATACAGGGTATATATAGTTACCCATATCATCCATTTGACAATGAAATAATTGTAACACTATTTAAATACCTAATCAAAATATGATACTAATAATTCCATTCCATGTTTAATGGTAGCATTCTAATTTATCAGAATTTGCAGTTTTTTTTATTAATCTTCTTATGGCTAGTAAACAATTAAAAGGATCTTAAGAAAAATACTTTAGCTAACATTGACACCGTCTTTTGGTTACTAGATGATATTGGAGGTAATTGAGAAGAAGGCGAATGAATGTCTACCATTACTTAGCTCCCTCGTCAGCTGCATGACCACCATACACAATGAGATAAAGAAGAAAAAAGTTCTCACAAATCGTGACATTGTTCAACCATCAGGTCAGTCAGAATTCATATCAGAAGTAATGACAATGGTTGCAAACTTTTTTTTTCATTAAAGTTAAATTACTAAAGAGTGGTGTGATTTCACTATTTTATGAATCTGAAACACGTATTTTAATTTTACTTATGAAGAATGATGCTAAGCATGACTGACTTACCGGTCAAGCACGAGTAAAGCCAAAGAAAATCCAAGTCATGTCTATAACATGTCTTTCTAGAACATCTGGGCCTGGATTCACTAACGGGAGCAAATAGTTGCGCCAGCGCAAGTTTCAAATATTTTCCAAATCCCTATTCACTAAAAGGAGCAGGCGCAATTTGAGAGCAAAGTTGCGTCTTTTATTTGCCACCACTCAAGAGTAGGCGCAACTATTAAATCATGACTGTCACTTCAATAAATTTAAATGGCGGCATATTATTGTATTGGCTTAAAATACAATTAGTTACATAACTGTACTCCAATTAATAATGAATTAATTAAAATAACAAAACGTATGTCAAGCACAAAATTTGTTTCAATTTAGACAGTGGTAACAAAACAATTACGTACCTTTTATTGTTGGATTTTTACATTAAAACAATGCAATGGCATTTCTTGCATTATTATAAAACAAAACTACGAACTGTGTAATCTTTGTCTAGATCCAAAGAGGTTTGTATTCCAAAGTCCAAAGACATCTCGTCACTAAATATGGTAGCTAGTATAACTTTAAAATAAGTTTTAAAGTTTCTATAAACATTGTTTTATTAATGGAACTTAAACTTTAAACTAATAATATTAATAAATACAAAATAATGTACTAATATTGTTTTTCTAAAACATCCGGAAAGAGGCCGCTTCTAATTTTATAGCTAGTTTATGAGAAAAATGTTTAAAAATCTTTGTATATGCTGTCGTTTTCATTACAGATTTAAAATAAAGTAGCCTTAACTTTGGAAGTAAATTCTTCACAAGGATTGGTCGAAAAGAGAACAATTGATGACGTTTATGATGACGTCACCCTATTCCTGCCACCAGTTTTCACCTTGTTTAGTGAATACGGAAATGGCGCAAATAAATAAGGCGCATCTTGGGGAGCATCTTGGGCGCAAAGTTGCACCATTTCTATACTTGCGCCGGAGCAGACTTGCACCGGAGCAGACTTGCTCCCGTAAGTGAATCCAGGCCCTGGCTAGCAGTCATGTGATGAAATCCTAGCAGAGGTTCCACACCCCAGTGGGAAATAAACATACACTGCTTTCCATAGTGAGGGTTTTGCTTGTCAAGTTAACAAAACATTATGAATGAACATTGATTTGTTAAAATGGCAGGAAAGCGAATCTAGTTATTGGAACAGATCAAGAATCAAATGCTTATAAAAAAAAATTAAAAATTAGAGTTGGGTTTAATGCATTATTTTACGAATCCAAATCTCCAATTTGTGCCCAAATTTGAATCTTGGAAAAAAATTTATGAACATAAGAGGAAATATATAATATAATTATAGAAAATACAAATAATAACTAAATATTAACATTCTTTCTTATAATCCATTCATTATAACATTTATACATTCAGTTAAGTGTTAAACTATTGTTTTGGGGCTTGGTTGTTAATTTCTTCCTATAGTTATAATAGTTAGTTTTGAACCACAAATTAGCAGTATCAAAGGTCTAAAACAAAATTCACTTGAAAAATTAGAAATTTTATTAAAGTATTTGAGTCTCGAATATCAAATATCCTTAAGAGTTTGAGGACCCCACTTTAATAAAAACTGAGTTTTAACTAGGACAGTGAAGAAATAACCAGTAATTTTAACTACTGGTGATTTCCAAATTATGAGTGTGGTTTAACCAGTATATAATTTCATAGGCTTTTCATTTGGATTTGTTATATTATATAGATGTATATTAATTGAGTAGCTGGCTTATCAAAATCTAAGCCCGCTATATTCTGTCACAAAAAGAAAGCAATATTAAAAAATGTGCCATCTTGATAAGTCCATGCGCTATTGAGGAAGATCATTGGAGTATTGTCAAAGTATGGCTGAAGCTTGCTCAGGACCAGACTTCGACCAGACCTCTGACGCTAACTTCATTGCATCATTTTTTGGAATAGAGCTGCTCAATCACTCTAGCAAGCAAATCGAGTCTTTGACATTACATTTACTTTGGCATTGTTCCTACATACTGCCCTAAATCTTTGATTTATTGTAAACCCAAGAAGGTTACTTTACTTTATTAATTCTTAAGTTGTTATAGAAAATATAAATAGTAACTTTTTTCATGCAAAATATATTCATTTTAAAGGGATGGCTTAGTGGGGTGAGATCAAGTCAAGTGTGTTGGGCTGAATCGTTAATAAGTTGTGTAAAGATCTAAAACAAATTCACAATTTGATTATTTTTCCTTTCTAAGATCAAATATTCTTTCAGATTTGAACGTCCTAGCCCTAAAAATACTATTTTTAATAATCATATTGTACTATTTGTCTCTTGACACAGTTCATGAAGTACATAAAGTATAAAAATAACCGAGTCAATGCTCACTTTTTTTTTTTTTATACCATGGCAGTAAAATCCACCTTGGATAGCATATGATTGTCATTTTTTTTTATTTCTTCTCACTTCCATATGGACAAATTCAATGTTATATAAAAAATGTGCCATGGCACATTGGTGTGTCATGTAGCCACATAGACCAGAGTGTCATGCATCTCTGTTTGATAACACAAATGAAGTTGGTTCAAACATTTCTTACTTGGAATTTCTAATATTTTAAATACATCTGACAAAATCAAAAGCTCATGCACTAAGTTAGAGTTATTGTTTACCCAAATTACAAATGGTTTGTATGAAATGTTTCCAAATGTTATAAAAATGGGCATAGAAAAAGAACTTCAACCCTTTATTGAAGTCACTTCAGGGCAAAAACTAGTATATGCGTCTGTAATTTTGATTTACCATACAATCATTGAACTTGGTGTTTAATTCATTTTCTGCTTCTCTGGCACAGTCAAAACAAAATAGTGTGATGTAAAAAATATGGGCTTGTTAAGTGTGGCTCTAACTCTTTTTATTTTGTAGAGCTTTGGACTGACAATTGACTTAAATAAATCGGTTATGATTCTTGGCTTAAAGGGTTTATTTACTTCTGCAAATGAGCCCCGTTTTCAAATTTAATTTGAATATATTTAAAAAAAAAATTGACAATCCACATTAGTACAATATAATAGGCCTATTGTTAGTAATATGATGATAGAATGAATTATTGCCTAATTGCTTGGAAATGTATAGTTAGACATTGTAGAAACACTGCACAATGATGAAAATTAAGTGATATCGAAGGAGGTCAACCTGAAAGGATAGCTAGGTTAGGCCTAGATAGTAACAAACACACTTCTTTCTCTTAATTTCATCTTTCACTTTTCAAATTCTTCAAGCATGTAGTCATATTATATATTTCACTGTGTTTTTTTGTATGTGTCTCTTTATATGAAAAAATAATAATTTCTTAAATTCAAAACAATTTGTAACTGTGAAAGTGTTAAGAAGTTGGATGTGTGAAAAGTGAAAGAAGAAATGAAGAGAGAAATGTAATATGACGTTGAAATAGAACAGCTACATACTTAAAATAAGAACATATTATCAAGAGCAAATATTTTCTTAGTAAACTTTATTCTTGATATGTTCTCTAGGGGTGTGCGAAGATTAAAAAATTTGAATATTTAAAAACATCAATTTCTTAACTATTCATATTCAAACTTTAAATTGATTCATTTGATTTCAACATATTTTTTAATATATCATTCATGATTATTTGAAATGATGCATAATTTATCAAAGCTATTTTAATATTTACATTAATTTATTGGTTCACTAAAATCAAATAAAAACATCCTTTGGTCAAGAGGTTTTATGCAATTTCAACAGCCTTCACCATGCTGGCTGTTTTAAAAGTTTAATTTTAAACTTAGTTTATTACTTAACATCCTAGAAAGTTATCTTTTTTGTCTAATACATTGTTTGGTGTCCTTTTTTTTAAACACATTAACTAATTACTTTAATTTTTTAATTTTGTTTTACAATTGAAAGTTTTTAGTTTTAAGTGAGAAAATCTTTCTCGTGGTTTTATTAAAAATTATGCTCAAAAGATATTTACTAGTAAACTTAAGTAATATCGATTTGTACCCATATTTTATTAACTATTCAAATTGGAAATTATTCTTATACAATTCCTTATACTTTCACTATTTGAATAAAAAATATTTGTTGTAAAAAAATTACCCTTTGCAACCCCTAAATTGTTCTGTGAATTGAAGATTGTTTACATTTAAAAGCCCTTTATTTATAGGTAATACAGTCCTAATCACTAGTATCTAGTCAAATTTAGCAAATTTTATTAAAAATAATAAATTATTTTAAGAAATATTGATAATTGGCCTAACACGCTACTCTTGCAGTAGGCTGGACTGCTGATGATGGGTAGATCAAGGTTCGAATCTCGGTTGGATGTACTGAGGGTTGTTTTTCCTAAATGTTTTTTAACTCTACCTCCATGAAAATGGGGGTACACTTCCTATTAATGTAACCTACCTAATTCCTAAAAGTCATTAGTGTAATTAGTACATAAGCATATAACCTGAATAGTTAGTAAGATGTGGTGCTTAAAAATAAAATTAAAATTACAAGTTGATCTGAAACATGAATATAGATATCTCATCGGTTGAAGCATGAACATACAGCGCTAAAAGTCCTCGGTTTGTATCTTATGTTTTGGTGTTAGTTTTCACTTAATTAATATTATGAACCTATGATCTGAGTCAAACAAATATATTGATTAATTATGATAGTTAATGTTAACCTTGTTCTCTAAATCTTGTTTGTAACTGGTAATTGAATTAATATTTCATGCTAATTGAAGTGTGCAACCAAATAAGGGTCTGTTACATTTAAACAAATGTTGAGTTTTGGGGCGAAAAGAGGTCAACATAAAGTTCTCTTCTTACCCAATAAGGTAGTTGTGTTATTTTCTGTGAGCTAGGGCAGCACAAACTAGTTTGTCTACAGAACGCAGCTTGTATTTGCTCTCAAATTAAGGTCTTCGTGCAGTAATCATGTTGTGTGCCCCAGGCAGTCTGTCATATTGTCCCACCGTGTTTACTTTATTTGTACACACAAAGTTTCATACTTTGTGGTACTGTATTGCTTCCATTAAATCGCGAACACGTGAATATCTCTCTTTGTTGCTGCCCAGTGATTAAACAAACTGAGACAATATTAACTATTTCAGACTCAGAACATTAATATTTTGGTATTCTCTATTATTTTATTTGACTTTATGTACATTTAAAAAACCAAAATTAATTATCATTATTATCATTGATTATTTTTGCTGTTAAAAATATTTTAGTTTGGTGAGAAAACAAGAGATCACATTAGTGTAACATATATTTTCATCTGCTGATGTTAAAATAAAACCATAATATAGTATTGTGTTAAAGAATATTTAGAATGTGTAAGAAAGGTATGACTTTGTTTTCATCCTGACCTCATTCATTCATTCATTCTCTCATTTAAACCTGGCACCCTGAATGTGCCTATTTAATGTTAGTTATCAGAAGGCAATATTTTCAGGTGAAATAATATTGCACTAAAGTATTTTCATAATACTCTGGAAAAAAGGTTGTATATAACCTGCTTGGATGCCACAGACTTTTGCTACGCTCAAAAGTTTGAAAATGTATTTTCTCAAAACTTACCAATTGTAACATAGACCCTTATTCGGCCCCACACTTCAATAGTTAGGACACTATTGGATGTTGTATAGTTAGAGTTGGTTTGAATCCACTATTTTATGAACCTTAGAGGAGATATAAATATAACGGAAACATAGAAAACACATATAGTAACGAAATGTAAAAAAAAAAAAAATCTTATAATTGATCCATTATAACATTCATACATTCTGTTGAGTGCTAAATCAATGGTTTGGGGCCTGGTTGATGAGTTTGTCCTATAATTATGTGGGTTCCTGGCCACCAAAATGTAGCATTAGGGTTTTAAAAATTATTTTAATGTTTAATATTGTAGCTACTGAAAAGCTACTTTATTTATTTTATTTTGAATCCTATTCAAATGATAATATTTCATAACATTTATTTCAGCTCATTCAACACATCACACCACTAAGTTACCAAATCCCACCACCACCATTGTTCTGCCAGATGGGCAGTCAGGAAACTCCAAAGGTAGGCCCTTATTTAAAATAGGATACTTGCTAAGGATGTGAGAAGCTTCAAAAATTCATCTTGGCTTCAAAATTAATATCAACTACAATTTCGCTCTGAAATAAAATTTCTGCTTTGAAAATTACAAAGCTTCGCCAATAAAAATATTGTCAGCCAAAATACTCAATTTATGGTCACTTATTACCATTCTGAGCTCTTGTATACATTTCAAATCAATATTCATGTATAAAAACATCTGAAGTAATTGAATGGAATTTTGTGATAGACTTGATTCATCAGATCAAAATTAATTTTATCAAACAATTGTGGAATAAAAATGTTTTCAAATGATTTTAGTGCATAAAGTTATATAAATAGCAACGATATAATATTTTTTCAGGCACAAAAAAAGAAAGAAAAAAAACGAACATCAATTTGGTTTTGAGAATATTTTATATGTTCGATTTTGGCTTACTTCACACACACCCTTAATACTTGCAGTGCTTGAGATTATCTATTCACACTTTTTAAAATTCAAATCATAGCTACAGTAGAGTCTCGGAAACTCGACACTCAATAACTCAACACATGCACGTGCACTCAGTTGTTGGTGCCAGTCATCACAATCCAAGGTCATTCAACTGTATAACCTCTTAGTTTGTGTAACTTGAGTGGAACAGTCGTGCTCTGGTGTTTTTACAAGTGCTATGTTTGTTAGTTTTCCAATTCATTAACATGTTATTCAAATCAATACAATATTATATACTTACAGTACTGTACTGCATTTCTGTATATTACTTGTATATATATATATATATATATATATATATATACCATTATATTAATATGTAATATATTGTACTGTACGTATATTACTGCTACTGTAATGTGATTCATCTTTGTTTAGTAAACATGCATCTTATGCAAGTTCATCTGTAAAACTCGACATTTCAATAACTCAACACCGTCTCATTCCACATTAGGTCAAGTTTCCAAGACTATACTGTACAATTAATATTAATTTTATCTTTGTGTCCAATTCTTCAATTTTAATTTGGGAAAACACTATTTTAAGTTGCTATAGGAAATAAACGTATACAAAGTATATACAAGTGTCAACTAAGCCTAGTGAAGACAAATGAAGAGCTACTTGAATAAAAAAGTAGTGACTCCAGTATAGAAAACTGAGATTAACAACCAGAGGGTTTGTTGCTCCAACCACATGACACCCTTTATTCCAAGAAGTTTGCACTCTCTTTGTCAACAGACGGTGGTCGCACTGTTGGTATGACTCGATTGTGGGCTGACACCATGGAGTTTTATTATGGATCCACATTAAGGCTGAGCCTACCCATAAATGCACAATTTTAAACACAAAAAAAATAATTGATAATCCAACATTGTTTTTTTTTTATCTATTTTAGTAACATATCTGGGCATCTTTTATAATTCTTATGGAATTTTCAAACCATGCTAAAAATAGTTATTGAAATATTTTTGTTAAAATGTTTCCATTTCAATGCATTTTAAATGGGAAAACAAAAATTATTAATCAATTTATTTATTTTGTTTGCACAATTACGCTAGAGTGTTTGTTTATAACATATTATTTAATGAATAATTTCTTTTTCTCTTTAAATTTGGGTTAGCTTCAATAATCACGATGATATTGAGCTCTAACGACTCCGAAGTCGACACTCTAGTCAAAATACATAGTTTTAAATACAACCTTTCCTTCTACAAATAGTTATCTTAGTTGATAATAGGTGCAGTTAGTTTGATCGTTACCCATTTACAAGCTAGTATCGTTTTTTAAGCGTTGGCTAACCTGCTGTATCAGAATCCAGGCGGCAGGGGAGGGTGATTAATCTCTGTGACATTGAGTTAAAGAAACATTAATACCATGTGCATTGGGATAAGAAGGGCCAATGTCCAATTATGAAAATTTGCATAGTTAAATATAAACATCTATATTAAGTAACTAAAATACTCACAAAGTGCTAGCTGCTGTGTGAATAAATATAGTTGGTCCCTACTTACTTCAATGAGAGTATTACTCTAGTGATACATTATTTTCAAAGAAAAAACCACAATGCTTCTCCATATACAAAGTTTTATGACATTAGCCCTTATTTACCTGAGGCAGTAAAACATGTAAAATTCTTCACTAGTATCCTACATTCATTCCGGGTTTTCTCATTCTTGAGCATTACACGTTGTAATAATAAGTATTAATATTCAGAGTATATGAAAACTACTGTACATTGAATTTTTAATCCACTATTATAATAAATAAAAATAAACATAGTTATTTTAAATAAAATAGGGTCTAAATTTAATTTTGGAGACGTTCTCAATATATTTTTATCTACTATATTTATTTTATGGCCTAGGATTTGACTAATTGGATTTTGTAATAAGTTATTTTTCAAAAAATTAATGAGTGAATTTTTTGGTGGTCAAAGTGTGAACATGTTAATTTTATTAGCTTGTTAAATGTGATTACTTTTAATTTGAATCTGTTGCATTATCACAGTTTGTGCGTTCGTTTCAGAAGAAATGTACTGAATCCCGAACAATAAGTACCCACGGTGATTACTTTTTATATAATTAACAAAATGTGACTTTTTTTTTGCTTTCGAACAAGATCCAATGGATTGTATAAATTTTGAGGTGGAAAAAGTATTTAAATAATATTATTTTATAACCTTGTGAATAACAAGTTTGTGAAGCATGGGTGATGGAAGAAAGGGCACACAAAGAAACTCAAAGATAAAATTGATTATTTAACTGATTGTCATGTAGGGTAAGTTTTTTTAATGATATGCATATTACTGGTGTTTAGGCTATCTGTATCTACTAATTTAAGGACAACGGATAAGTAGCAATACTATTTTATTTACTGTACAAATAATATCAAAATTAAGATACAAATAAATATTTCTATATAACAATGTAGCGATTATTCTGATTGATTAAAGAATTCAATATAATTCAATAATTGATGAAACAATAGATTATTAACAGTGAACCATAAATAAGTTTATAAAATGTCAGTAGTGATTTAGTAAAAGTGAATAATATTAAATTTCTATACAACTTAGATAAAAAACATTGAGTAAAAAGACATTGAAATTTGAGTCAGGTATAACACAACATTAAAATATAACACATTAAAAAATTGACATGAATTCATATACTGGAAAAACGTTAAACTTGGTATAATTTTGAATGAAAATATTATTAAAATTGAGTAATTATAATAAGATTAACTGTAATAATGACAATAGATAATGTAATAAAACAAATTTTAAGAAATAAATTCTATTGAATTCTAAATTCCTTAGCTGAATTTAGAATTCAATAAAATTTATTTCTTATTTCGTATTCCTTAGCTGAATTTAGAATTCAATAAAATTTATTTCTTAAAATTTTTTTACTACATTATCTATTGTCATTATTACAGTTAATCTTATTATAATTACTATATATTAATAATATTTTCATTCAAAATTATACCAAGTTTAACGTTTTTCCAGTATATGAATTCATGTCAATCTTTTAATGTGTTATATTTTAATGTTATGTGTTGTACCTGACTCACATTTCAATGTGTTTTTACTCAATGTTTTTTATCTAAGTTATATAGAAATTTAATATTATTCACTTTTACTAAATCACACTGACATTTTATAAACTTATTTATGGTTCACTGTTAATAATCTATTGTTTCATCAATTATTGAATTATATTGAATTCTTTAATCAATTTATATCTGCTTCCTTACTACAACTTCATCATGTTTTTTAAAAAGATTATTCTGATGTTTCAAGTACTTTTTCTAAAAAAGCTCTTAGCTGAAAGTAAATGTTACTAACACTTTGTAACACACTTATAGAATGTTTAAAATCTCTTGTGCCTTGGCCGAGTTCGTATCACACTATTACTAAGTAATTTCAACCTTACAGGGAATCTAACCAGCAAAGTTACTAGAGCTGATTAATTTACGCACCATTGTGCAGTCATAGCACTTTAGCATTCTTGACTACAATATGGAGTCGATGATAAGTAAAATATATTTAAAACCATTAAAGTTAATGAACTTTTGTGTTCCCTATGTCACAAAGTTAGTAAGTAGTTGATACCCGACCGCCTCTGTGGTATAGTGGTCAGATTTACTGGTGTCAGATCCCGAAGTCCCAGGTTCTATCCCCAGTGCTTCCATTTCTGTCTGCAAAGCAGTGGGTCTGAAACGGAACCAAAATCAACCTCATGAGTACAAATGAGGAGCTACTTGAATGAATAAGTAGCGCTTCAGTTTAGAAAACTAAGATAGAAGGCTGGAGGGCTCGTTGTGATGACCACATGGCACCCTCAGCCCGAAAATTTTGGCACTATCTTCGCCAACATACTGCAGCCTCTTGATTGTTGTAGCCTGCTTGCAGGCCGACACCATGGAGATATTACCAATCTACCAATAGGATGAAAAATTATTTCCAGAAACATTTATTTCTGGAAAATTGTGTAAATCCTATAGATGTTAGAAAACTATAAACGCCGTATTGAATAACAGATACCCACTTCAGTGTCCGAGTGGTCTAAGGCGTCACTCCAGTGTTAAATTGGCCTGCTGATAGCGGAGCGCTTGGGGTTTAAATCCTGGTCGGGTCTACTGAGGGTAGTTTTTCTTAAATTGTTTCCCCATCTTTTTACATAAACAATGCTGGTAGATAACCTCTCAAATGCTTCCTTCCTCATTACTACCAAATTAGATTATCATATATGCATATAACATGAACAGGTAGTATGACGCGGTGATATCAGTAATAAAAATAACAGATATATTTTTAGTCAAAATTGTTCTAGTCTTCGAAATGAAACTTTTTTTAAAAATATTTTATTGCCTCTTTAGCCTTTAAAGTTTAAAAATTTATCAAAGCACAGTGGCTAAACTTAGCACATTAAATTTGAGTTATTTTTGAAGTTATACTTCTTTAGGCGCATTATGAAAAAATGATGAGAGTGAAATTTTAAGATGCGCGCACATCACTGTAACACAAAAGTAACAGGTTGAAGCTAAACCGCTCATTAAGTCTCGGAAAAAAAAAGCTACCAACAAAATAGAAATAGAACCTCTGTTAGTCGCGCATGTTGGTACGCTCATCGCCTCTGATCAAATTGAATATTTTGATTAATATTATTTACTATTCATAAATATTAGTGAAAAAAATTGTGCTTATAGACTTTTTCAAGTGCTCCAATATAATTGAGGTTAACTATCCGTATGTATTATTTATTGATATAAATTAAAATATTATTATTTAACATAATTAATACTAAATATTATTAAATTATTTTTGTTAAATATTTATTATTGGTTATTTAATATTTACAAAATAAAGAAAAAATAACATTCGAATAATGAGAGAATTTATGTTACACTTACTGTAAGAAAATAAATATTAATTTATTTAATTTTTCAAATTTAAACTGAACTTTATTGACTGTGTTGACTATCCTTTTCCAGTCTTTTTATCATTTTATTGTAATTAATTATTTGCATGCAATTAAAAACTATTTTTTAATGATGCCAAAGAAGTATAACTTCTCACGCGCGTACATAAGTACACACACCCATTTTTTTTATTTTACCTGCCTACTAATAAACTCAAATAAATGGTGCGACAAAATCGTTAGCTACATACTCTCTCGTATAGGTTATTTATTATAGTTAGTGACAAAATCTTCAAAAATGAGCTATCTGTAATTTTACCTTAAATAATTTTTTCTCTGAAAAATAAGTATACAGTATTATTTATCAGTACCCTCCCCAGATATTCATTTGAAAAAAAAAAATTCAAGATTTTATTTAAAAAGGTGATTTATAAAGCAATGATCTGAGTTTGTTTCTACTGCTCAGTAACATGACCCGGCTGTTAGGCCTAGTATATATAGCCCATAGTTTTTATTGCAAGGGGGCCATCCTTAAATTACGTAAGGCTTTTTTTTACATGATTTTAGATCCTCTTTCCCTCCCTCACGTGGGTGATCAGAAGAATTTTCGTAAGCTCCCTCCCACCTCTCTAGTTTACGTAATTTTTAAAGATTTGGTAAGTCATGCTATTTTAATACTTAGTTATTTTATAGACAGGAGGATTGGTAATATCCCACTTTAGTGGCCACATGGTCTAAGGCGTCAATCTCGCAATAGACTAGTTTGTCGATGACTGGGAGATCATGGCTCAATCATGATCAGATGATATTTCCTAAATATTTTCCCACTCTCTCTCCACGCGAATGTGGGTACACTTTCTCTAAATTGAAACATATTCATACCTAACCCAATGGCGTAATTAGTTCATACCTAACCGGCAGAATTAATTAAGGAAATGTACCCACATTTGTGTGGGAGAGTAGAAGGAAACAATTGAATAAGATCTTCCCTAAATACCCTCAGCAGGGATTTGAAACCCCAGAGAGAAGCATCTAGCTGGCTAGGATTGCTAGGCTAATTTTTCTGCTCGAGAGTATGATTGTATCTTGACGTTTTATCTCCACCCTGCTTAGTCCAACTTGGTCTCATACACACTTTACTGGGCACTACACTTCTTCTTATCTCTATCAGTTCTAGGAAAAGTTTGCTTGTGGCCTTGACTGATTACAGGTCAGCCAGTCTCCCAATTGTTTAAACAAACTAGTAATGCTGCCAACCTGATGGCTGGAATTCACCAGTTTGTATAATGTTAGCAACACCATCTATTTTGAGAGCTGAAAGCTCAACACACCGCCAGAGAGGGTAGGCAGAGCCTTAATATAGAATTTTAAGGCACATTTCCCATGTTCATTTAAGTGGCTAATAAATTTTCACTGAGTTTGAACTGAAATTATATTAGGATGGAAAACTTATCAGCACACTAGATAAAAGAAAAGTTGAATAAATAAATAATACTTTTTTTTTTAAATCTTTAATGAAAAAAATTCAAATCATTAAGCCTTGAATTTTTTTCATAATCTGAGAAATTTGTAGTACACTTTCTTACATCAAATTCTGCTTGTGTCAATTTGTTCAAATAATTTAACACAAAAAAAAGGGTTCTTAAAGGTTTCATGGTAAAATGTATAAGGTATAACAAGTGAAAATAAAATAAAAGTCACCACATTTGTGTCTATGTAACATAATTATATGTACAATAATTAATTAACTATACAGTTTTATGTTATCAAATCTATTCATTATGGTAAGAAAAACTTCAAGGACTTTGGCTTTGCTTTGAAAATGGATAAGCTTGGACCCCTCTTTAAAAAAAAAATCCTGCTTTGCCAATAAAATTATTGCCAGTTTAAATATACATTATTGGACAATTTTGATCAGTCCATGCAGCTATGTATTATACATATTACATTTCATAAGAAAAATGAATACATACATAATTATGCCGTTCCCTTATGATATAGGCAAGAAACTGTGCATTTAGCTAAAAAAAACAACTCCATTTATTTGTCTACAACATTTAGCCACGACTCACATGGTCTACCTGTTCCTCTTGATCCACACACTCTACCTTCATATATTTGCTTTGTCAATTGATCCACACTCATCCACTTTCATATATTTGCGTTGTCAATTGATCCACACTCATCCACTTTCATATATTTGCGTTGTCAATTGATCTACACTCATCCACTTTCATATATTTGCTTTGTCAATTGATCAACACTCATCCACTTTCATATATTTGCTTCGTCAATTGATCCACACTCATCCTTTCAACATGTCCAAACCAACGTAAAACACTTCTTTCACATTGATCCATTGGATTCCCTTTCAAATCATACTCATTCAGCACCCATTCATTACTGACTCTGTCGATACGAGTTTTTCCACATACAGGTCTTAGATGTCTCATTCCAACCACATTCACCTAATGCTCTTGTGTTTTTCCTGACAAAACCTTTAGTAAATTAAATTATATAGCCCTAAGCCACCCCACCCTAGTTTTTAGTAATTTTAATCGAATTAGCACTAATAATTATAAACACTATTGACAAAACAAACACTAAAACAAATAAAATAAAATTATCATCGTATATATAATCTTCTTAATATATGATAACCAAAGAAGAAATAAATCAAACAAATCTTATAAAAATTATTGACATTCAATAAATTAATAAAGTTATTACAATATAACATGAATTAAAATGGTCGAGTTCCCATTCAATAAAAATAAATAAATTAAGTCGAATTAAAATAGTAACTTAGTTAATCGGTTCAAAACAAAATATTTTAAATTTTTTTGTAATAAAACATATTCAAACAATACTTTATGTTTAAAGTTGTATAAATATGCACACTAAAGTAAATTATTTTCTAGCTTAAAACAAGTAAAAGAATATCTCATCCAACATTTTTTCAAATCCACTTATTAATTTGAGGATGTGAAGGACCTATCCTTAATATTTTTTTTTTGTTTATCAACAAATTATTTTAACTATTTAATCTGTGAAAATTTAATATAAAAGAATATTCTTAATATAATGTACTAACACTAATCCAAAAAATATTTGCGGGAAAGCAACCGTTATTACAGCAAATTCAAGAGTCAAAGCTAGGTACTCTATCTGTACGAGCAGCCTTGCCAAAGACTAGGAAAATTCCCCATAAGGAATCTTTCCTTTGTTTAGACACACAGCAAGTGAAACCTATGGTGAGTGGCTACACGATCTATAAGCCGAAGGTAAGACTCCAGCGAGTGAATCTTTCATTGCCTCTGATGAGCCAGTTCACGCAAGAGTCTAGAGACACTGTCTGTCTTCATACTTCCAATGGTAAGTGATTTGTTATTAACATGAACATGCGTTAATTTAATTTAGCTATCTTATAGTCTTAAAATTATATACTAAACAAGAATTACTGACTGACAAGCTGTAAGAATGTGACTTTTCCTATCGATAAAAAATACATTATTTTCTTAATCAAATTTAATATCGTCTCTCTACTTTAAACTAGACACAACTGTGGTTGACTCTGGGATCTGATACTCATGTGGGAGCTTCAATAAAAAATAAGGCTTACAAAAGTGTAACAAATGGGGTATTTTATGATGTACTACAAATAATTAGGTGTTTTGCTTCTATTATCGTTGAGCTATTTTTTCTTATATCTTAAGATTTTTGTTTATTGTTTAAGTTTACAAACACAAGTTAAGTGCTATCAATTCCTTGAATTGTGTTTATAGTTAACTATGAATTATTTATATCTCATCCGCCTTTGTCCCAACCAGGCTTTAAATATACAGTCTCAAACATGAATGTGCAACCCCTATTGATAGCTTATAAGGGGAGTAAATCGGTTCTAAAGGTGAATGGGCCAAATATTATTTGGATAAATATGATGTATGTGCAGTATTGAGAAGGCGCACATATCCAACCAATGCTCTCGACCGGGTGCAGACTCCACAAACTGGGGATATTGAGGATGAGACAGAGGACTCTCCCGATACAGAAGAGACAACCTTGACTAACCCTACAATTGTATCCCCCCTCATTGAGGAAGATGATGATTTTGAGGATTTAACGGTAAGTCCTTAGTTATGATTAAAATATTTTCTAAGGTTGTGCAAATAGTGATTTTTTGATTAAAATTTTTTTAAATTTGGATAGTGAAATTTTTGAATTGAATACAAATAAAATTTAAATAGTTAGTAAAATCTCTTTGCAGCTTGGTATTACTCACTTGTACCATCATTTTCATTATCAACGGTTTCTGGCCTGTGACCGGGTCAGTTGAGTAAAATGCCTCCATCTTCCTCTATCCTTCTACTATTCTGTCTCCTTTGATTGTTTCCATTCTTCTCCTCTCACTTGCACACTTTCTGATATATGCTCCTCCCATCTCTTTTTTGGCCCCCTTTTCTGTCTTACATACTTCATTTACATCATTTCTGTGGCATCCTCTCCTTCTCTATTCTCATTACATGCCCATAACATCTCAGTCTTGCTTTCTTTACTATCTCACAAACTCCCTCCACACCCACTCTTTCCCAGATGAATTAATTCCTTACCCAGTTTCTCCTCGTATAAACAAACATGCCCTCATAAACTTCATTCCCATAGCCTCCACTTTTCTAGTCTCGCTTGGATACATTTTCATGCTAATGAAAAATGGTAGAAATAAATAAAAATAAATTAATAAGTGTATATTTAATCAATAAAGCCCATCAAAGGAAAGAGGAAATATGTAGGAAGAATCCACTGCACAATGGTGACACCATCCTTTCTTCTGTATTCTATAGTAGAAATAGTCATATTTAAACACTATTAACACAAATTAAGTAATTTTATGGCACTGTTGCCTCTCTCTATATATAAAAAAAAATATATAAGAGGGAATACACCATAGAAAAACACTGTACCAACTGTTTTAGGAGTAAAGATACATTTCTTAGAGCTTTGTCTATGGTTAGCATTATAAATAATAAGTTAAATAAAAATATGTGATACCTAATTTGAAAGAGAAAATAGTAATAAAATAAAAATAATATGTATTTCATATAAAAAAGGAATAATAAAAAATTTGTAAAAAATAAAAAAATGCTAATAAAAAGTACTAATAAAAATAATAGAAAAAAAAATAGAAAATTACTAATAAAATAATTTATTTTTATAAAGGTTAATCATTTTGGAAGAAAGAAACTATCTTCTATTACCTAGTTGTAAAATTGATTTGTTAAATCATTGTAATGGTGTGCGAAGCTTCAAAAAGTTGAAGTTGAAGGTCAAATCTCCTTTGACTTAGACTTTGACATCTACAATAACCTTCGCATATTTGAAAATTTTTGAAGGAAGGATATATCTTCGATAAATTATCAAATGATTTAATTCTATCTTACTAAATATTACACATTTCAATATTTGATAATTTTAAAATTGTTGCTAAACAGAATTTTAACACCGACTAGTAATTTAACTACCATAAAGTAAGCATAGATCAAAAGCGGGTAGGTAAATGTTAATATATATTACATTCACTATTGCCAACATAAAAGATAAAGAACTAACATTATGGTCACTGGTATGAAGCAGAGAAAGCACTTTAGTTGTGCTATCATCCCGACTTGCGTCTAATGTTAAGTCTATTATATCTCTTTGGAATTATCTATGACAAATTTACAAGTGCATTTTGACACAAAAGTTTTTCATAGTTTCTTCACATTTCCTTTATTCTTCGAAATGGCTGATACAGAAAGTAGGAAATAAAAACAGAATTTAATTTATAATTATTATCATAGAAATGCAGATAAAAAGACATGCATATGTAAAGTTTGCAAAATATTTGTTGATCTAAAAATTAAAAGTAGCGTTAAGTGACAACAACAAAAATCCTAGGTAGCTTCAACTTCGACTTTGATTTATTCAACTCTCAAGTTTCAAGCTTCGCTTCACATTTAAAAAGTGGCCTTTGCACACCCCTAAACCATTGGTGGGCTTCTTCCCACTGTATAAGTTGAGAATTGTTGCATTGTTTGCAAAGTTCTCTTAATATTTTGGTGGTGTTGCAGATTTGAATGTCCTGGTTGTGGGTACCAGCATGGATGGGTAAGGCTGGTCCAGGTCTTTGCATATTGTGTTAGTCCCTTTTATATGTTTATATTCACCTTCTTCCAAATATAATACAATTACCTCATAAAGCGAAAAGAGGTTTTTATTTATAGATATATATATTATATATTCGCATTAATGTCCTTTTACTGTGTTTGTCCTTTATGATATACCTTTTACTTGTTCCTATCTGTGTGTTTTATCATTCTTTATAATTTTTCACTATCTCCCTTTTGTGTTTTGTTTTTGGTTTCCTCTTTTAGAAAGTTATTTGTTTTGCAATTGTAATGACCAGGAATTTTGTATTCCAAGGTAAGTGTGCTAGCTATCCCTCCTAAACCAGTATTCCAATTTGGTAATTTTACTGTTGAAGGATGTAGCTGGTAGGTGGATTCCACTCACATGTGCTGCAACAGGGGCTACCACAAGGGTTTGAACCTTTGGTAGTAGGTTTTTATTTTTAGGTTTTCTTGGGGTCAGGAAGTTTAGCTCACACTAGAATACTGTGGAGATTGGGCGGCTGTTTGAAAGTGCCTCTTGGGGATGGACCAAGAAGGTTTTTGGTATGAGTGAAACTGACAATGAACTTTTAACCACTTTTAAGGATAGTGTTTATTCAGTGTGGACAAGAAGGGTATTGTGTTGTTAGAAGGATGTCCTTGACTTTTTTTTGGAAGGGTCATTGTCATCTCTAGAGAGTGCTCTGGAGATTTGGTTGCCTATTAAATTCTCGGGGTAACCTCTGGCTCGGAAAACTGTGGAGAATTGTTCACACTATTCAGCTAGATCATAGGGCTCTGAACATATTCTATTGGCTCGAGTGGCAAGACTGAATGGTAGAGACCTTTTTGTGCATGAAGGATGGCTGCTATAATAGTGGAGGTATTATTGGGTTGGTTGGTTTTATATGTGCTTTGGTGCGAATTTGGTTGTTTTCAGGGAACAGATTCATATCAAGGAAGGTGAGACTATGCTGTGATTTATTGTGGGTGAATTTTAAGAGGCTGCAATTGTTGCAATTATCTAGAAAGATGTCCAAGAATGATTCAGAGTGAGGCCAGATCATGAAAACGTCAATGTAGCATAGCCATACAGAGTGTTTGATGGGCTAGGATTGGGAAAAGCGTTCTTCTAGTAGTCCGATGTAAAGATTTGTGTATGAAGGAGCCATGCATGTACCAATAACGGTGCCCTTTATAGGTAGGTAGTGTTACACAGTGCATGGCTCCTTCATACACAAATATTTAATAATAATAAAAAATGAATTCAAGGGGATGTAAAAAAATTTCAACTTTTATTGTTATTTTAGTTTGAAGTATTTATTATTTAAAAAGTAAAGATATAGTATTAGTAAATGTGTCAACACGTTCTGCCCCACCCTGAATATTTGATGCACATTCTAAGAGTACTACGTCTATTGCGCTAACACAAAATAAACAATCAACATGACAGCTAGCTAGTTGAAATCTCTTGATAATTTCTTGACAGATAATTTTTGTTTGTTTTAGTGAACAAATAAAGTAATGTGAATATTTAAAATAACCTGAATAAATATTAGAGTTGGGTCAAAATCACTATTTTACGAATTCGAATCTCGACTCCGATCCTCCCATTTATCTTCAAATTTCAAATCCGAATCCGAATCTTGGAATAATTATGAACAGAAGAGAAAATATAAATATAACAGAATAATATAAAATACAATTAGTAACTAAATGTTATCATTATTTCTTGTAATCCATTAATTATTATAATATTTATACATTCATTTAAGTGTTAAATTACTGGTCTAGTGCCTTATTGTTGAATTCATCTTCTAATAAATATAATTGGTCCTGAACAACCAATAAGCAATATTTGAACTCTAAAACACTTTCCACTTGGAAATTTTTTTTTTTTAAAAATTGAGTCTCAAATGAAATTTTTTTAAATCTCAAATATCCTTAAATATTATAAAGATTCGAGGCCCATACTTAATAAATATGCATCACTTCAAATAATAATTGCTTAACATACATGGAAAAAATCTTTTGAAATTAAATGGACCAATGCTGGGATTTGAGTATTTAAAAATACGCAAATAATTCAAAATTTAAGAATTTAATATTCAAAGTTTGAATACAATTAATTCAGAAATTGATTTTTAAATTTTCACACACCCCTAATATTTCCCCAAATGTGTAGGCCCTATTTGAAGTTATTCCCCAAGGGTGATGTGTGGAGAGCAAGAAATGAGTCACATATCTAATAACCACGTTTTATTGTTCCCACATATTTTGTATGACTATCATTTTACAGATTTTTAACAACATAGGATACTAACAATTTTTTTTTAAATACTTGAATCCACATTAAGTAGTAAATGAATGGTATTAGGTCTGTTGTTAGGTTTGTGCTGGATTTATATTGGAATAAGCTTTCATTATGCAGCATGCACTCTCTTAATATCTACGAATTCCAACTTGGATTATCATCAAGGGATAGGCCCTTGAATCCTTAAGAAGATTTAAGATTCGAGAAAATTTTAGTTTGAGACTCAACTCCTTAGATTGTTTTTTTTCAATTGGACAAAAAAAAAATTCATGATGTCAGATAAACACTACAAATCGGTTACTTTTTAATTGTTTTAAGATAAATTTCCACACTTCACAACAAGCCAGCCATCACACCAGTTTTAAAACACTATTGTTTACAAATGTTTCAGGTGAATGCTGCAGTTTTAAAACACTATTGTTTACAAATGTTTCAGGTGAATGCTGCAGTTTTAAAACACTATTGTTTACAAATGTTTCAGGTGAATGCTGCAGTTTTAAAACACTATTGTTTACAAATGTTTCAGGTGAATGCACGCAGTTTTAAAACACTATTGTTTACAAATGTTTCAGGTGAATGCCGCAGTTTTAAAACACTATTGTTTACAAATGTTTCAGGTGAATGCTGCAGTTTTAAAACACTATTGTTTACAAATGTTTCAGGTGAATGCCGCAGTTTTTAGTGTTCCCAAGCACTCTTTATCAAAGAACCAACCTTTTCTGGCATCTTACAGTAAGTACTTTGGCAGACAATATAAAAGGGCTGGGAGATACTATTCCATGTTTAGTTTCATGGCTTTAAATCACAAATTTAAAAAGAGAGACCAGCAAAACATTAACCATATGATACAGATCTGCACTTGCTGAAAAAGTAAGTTTTACCACCGTGCTACGTTACATGACTAAAATGTACACTTGACAATTTTAGTAGGAGTTTGCTTGTACTCGAAAATTTCGGATTCAAGTTGTGTTTTAGTAGCTGCTCAAACTCAAGTCAGGGAACTTGGTTGAATTTCTTAAATTTTCACAAGCTCACGAAAATACACAACTTTTATTTGCACTAATAGTCAAAATAAGGTTTTTCTTCTGGTTAATACACACCACAAATCTTTTTTAACACAGTTAAGCATAACGATCTTAATTCTCAAGGTCCATATATGTGATTTCTTTTTGTCTTTTCAGCCTTCTACCACACATCTTAAACCAACATTGAGGCATGGTTATATGCACTTGCATGATAATTTGATTATGTTATAGGAAGAAGAAACTGATAAAGAATATGTGTCTCTCAACAATTTTAAATTGTACAGGTGTAAGAAAATCTTTTTAATCTCTCAACTTAAATCATACCACCAAACAGCCCATTGCTTTAGGCTGATACTATTTAACCCCTCTATAGAGTGACACAATTTCAGCTTGTGTAGGCCCTATGTATATAAAAATATACATCAAGCTGTGATCTTGATATAATAATGTTTGTAATTAAAATTGACTGAAAAAGTTGTAAATTTTCTCTGTAAAACCTGTAAATCTCAGTGAATTTTTAAAATATGGTTTGGCTGGACACACTAGTACTCGAAATTTTCTATCTTTTTCTTGATTTTTTTTTTGTTTGATTATTCTTTTTTCAACCCCAAGATATAATTTTATAGCAATTAGAGTCCCCCAATATTTACTTTTGTCTAACTAAGAAACTCTATATATGATAGTAAATTCATTTAAAAATTTGAATTTGTGTGATTATATTTTTTTTTCATAAAAAAATCTTAAAAAAATAGGTTTGAACTTATTTATTGTTTATTCATGGATCTTTTACAAAAATTCAACTTGAAATATTTCTTGTACAAATAATGCTCTATAATACTACTAAAAAACTATTACACACACCCCTAAATTTTAATCATATGCAAAGATTTGAAATTTATTCCAATGTCGACAAAAATAAAATTTGAATCAAACAACCTCTGTAATTTATATGGAATACATGTGTAAAATTGGGTGTTTCCAAAGTTATTAAAGACTAGAAAGATCTATTTGACGGTCCCTAAATTGCACACTATTACTGCCACAGACCCTTCAGTGTCGCTACAACGTCTATCCATGACAAATTCTCTGGGAGCTACTATCAACCTTGCCAACTCTCTCAGAGTCATGTCTGTTGCCATGTCATCTGCCACTCATTTGGATGAGCGTCCCTCATCCGGGTCACAGCCCAAAGCCTCATTGCCCGCCAATGGTGAGGGGGCAACTAACTCTTTATCAGAGGAAAGGACCAACTGTCCTACTACACCAATGAGGCTCATGAAAACCCCATGTGGACGCAGATTGCTGGGTGACATTGATGTTGGCCATCGATACCCTGTAGTGCCTCTACGAGACGTTGGATCTTTCTTGGATGACTCGAATAGCATTAGGGTGAGTATTAATATTTATGAATATGATAATTTTGAGATTAAGATGTGCACATTCCTACATAATATTCTGACCGCCGGCAAATCCGGGATACAATACACACTTATAGAACAATGACTCAACAGACTATTTGTTTTATAAACTACCTTCATTGGGAAGTCACCACTTTTTTATGTAAGTTGTATCAAGGTATCGAAAAATATTTATTTGTGGCGCTTGTGCATATAAAATCTTTTGTTCAACCATATTCAAAATTCCATCAAATTATTGTTTGAAGTGTAAGTGATCTTTACTGTTCCTTCTAAATAGATAGATACACATGTATTTTGTGTTAAATCAGGATGAAATAGGGGGTTTGTAACATGCATAATCTGGACATGTCAAGTTTTTATATAATTCTTGTAATTACGGTCATTTTGTGTATTTCTCTAGTTGGGGGAGAGCATGTTCCCAGTTGAAGGAGAAAGAAGTCCACAAATGTCAGCACAAAGTGCTTCATCCAGCACTTTGGGCAATAACTTCAAATCATCCAGGTACTGTTAGGGTTCTCTTATGGCTTTGCTTTACCTCTGATTAGATTTATAGTTATGAAAATGAAAAATCTAGACCTGTGTGGGTCCTAGAACTAATGGGGGGAAAAAATTGGGAAATTAGATGTTCCCGGAACTCGGTAGGGGGAAGTTATTCCCTGACTTTTTCAGGAAATAAGTATATTAAAAAGTTACTGTTAAGGAACATCTATCAATGTCACGTTAGCATTATTGTTTACTATATTGATATCAGTTTATTAAATTTAAATTAACCTTACCTTTTGTTAATTAGATGGGTAGAATAAACTTCAGTCACTTTTATTTTGGGATTACCTAGTCACATATAAGTAACTAGATAGCTGTTGCCCGCGGCTTTGCTCGCGTGGAAGTTGATTATATACAAATACGAAAATATACATATGTATTTACAGATTAATTTAAAATATTACGTTACGTTGATGACCATAACTTGACCTCAGATCAAAAATAATGCAAGTCCGATACAAACTTTCACCCCCTTTTTCATCCCTTATTAAATAAAATTTCCAAAATTCCTGAAACACGTATTTATTTGTTTTACGTCAATAACCGAAATACAAAATTTTGTTTATGTAACTTTCAAAATGACGGACTTTCATACATATTATCATACATATTATCATCCCCTATTTTGACCCCTTTGGGGTGGAATTTTCTAAAATCCTTTCTTAGTGGGTGCCTACATAACAAAATGAATATACAGTCCGAATTTCATGCTTGTAGCCTTGATAGTTTGCGCTCGGCGATGATGAATCAGTCAGTCAGTCAGTCAATCAATCAGGACATGTTATTTTATAAGTATAGATTGATGGTAATATTTATCTGTGAATGGATGTAATCCAGGATAACAATTTTTAGTGCAAAATAATGAAAAACACGGCTTTTAAATAATGCACGAAATTCTAGGGAGGCTGATGGGCAGCAAATATTTGTAATGGGCGGGCTCTAGCGGACATTACAAAATTATACTTGGGCACGGCAGATTTGAAATGTCATCTGATTTTGCAAACAATTTTGTCACAGGTCTATAAAATTTCAAATTATAAGTTTAACAGTCTAATTTAATTTAAAAAACGATAGAGACAACTTTGTCACAGGCCTATTAAATTTCAAATTACAAGTTAAAACATTCACATTTGATCAAAAAATTAATAAAACTGTCAGTTTTTGCTCAAGAATTATTTATAATACTAGAGCACTGGCGGCCGGGGTTCAATCCTCGGTCCCGGCACAGATTTATCTGATTACTTGTAAATGTGGGGAATGCCAGGCCTCCACCGTGGTTTGGATCTCACGTTAAACTGTAGGTCCTCTATTTCATCTCGCAATCACCCCACCATTACATATTAGCTAAGTGCGTATAACCCGAACGGGTAGTAAGACGCGGTGATAATAATAATAATAATAATACTAGAGCAGACTTCACTTTGCTTTGTGTAAGTTCTATTGAAGCATAACCAGTTCCTCTACATTTTCTTAGAGCACTTGCTCCCTCTGGATAATACACACATTTCCAGCATTTGAAAATATCCGTTTGTTTGCCATTTGGGTGGTAGGAATAGTTAAGTATTTCAAAATTAAAGGTTTGAGCAACTACTTAATTGCAAATAAATATCTAAAAAAACTGAAATGATACAGTCTGCATGAAACTTGGAACATACATATATCGAAATTGTGTTAATTGAAGCAAAAGGGCAGTTTCAAATTCAATGTTCATTTGATGTGTACTTTTCTATCTATATCTTAACAAATCTAGCTAATAATAATTAATTAAAGTAATGTAAAGAAAACTGATTTGAGTTAAGTTTTTGCAAGCATAGGGCCTAAAAATCTCAATGTGAAAATGTTGAATTTGTTATGTTGTTGGCATTGATAGAGAAAATTAAATCGTAGGAATCTTGATTTAGCTATGTAGTAAACTTGAAACCTGTGATAAATGCTATTGTAGTTTTATTGAAAGCAAACACAATAATTTACAAATAAATTTAAAAAAAAATTCTTACCTTTGTTTAATATTAGTTGAATTGAAATATTTTAACTATGAATATCAGTTAAACACTATCTTTTTCAAAGTTTGAATTGGAGGTTAGTGCTAACATGCTATCATATACTTAAAACAAGTTCTTGAGATGCCTGATCGAAATATGGGCATAAAAAATAGTCGCCCGATATTCCAGGATTTTTAGATGAATGATTTATTGCCCGAAATTTCGGGTGTCTGACCACCCCTACGAAATACCCATTTGTTATAGTTGGTTCTTAACTACCAATAAGCATTATCACAGCTCTAAAACAAATTTCACTTGAAGAGAAAAAAAAGTTCAAGATTTGAGTCTTGAATAAGAAATTTTGAAGCATGATTGAGGAGAAGGGTGGAAGTAGAGAATATTAAATGAGAAGAGGTCAGCGGGGAGAGTTGAATGTTCTATAGGTGTGTAAGAGACCTGTTATAGAGAAGAAGTGCCTTTGAAGTGTAAGGAAGTGTTGTACAGGGCATACTTTGTAGAGGAAGATGGAGACATTTTACTAAACTGATTCAGACACAGGCTGGAAACAGTTGATGATGATGATGATGATGACGAATCAAAAATTTCCTCGAATCTCAAATATCCTTAAGGATTCAAGGCTCTCATCTCTAGTTTAAATATGTTGATGCAAGGAGCTTTTAGAATTCACACCATGAAATTCTTACTTAGGAAATTTTTTAATCAATCTCAAAATCCAGTTTTTAAATTTATTTATATTAATAATGCTTTTGAGATTAAAAATACACAATTATTAAGGATGTGCAATTAGTCAAAAATTCGTGTTAGTCAATTTTTAGTTGTCCGAACTCGACTTGAAGATTTTTGCAAAAGTCCAAAAATGTGATTTGATTTTAACTGAAAATTTCATGTTTAGTCAATTTAATTTTAAAGAAGCTTTACTTTCCAATGGGATAGTTAAGGACTATATTGTTAAAAATCAAAAACACCTGCATTTCATTTGTTTGGAGTTTAACCTTGGATCAGTCTGACAAATTTTTTTTTCCAACTAACTTTACCATTTTCTTTGTGTTGGTAGCCCGTCGAGTGAATGGGAAGATCATGATCAGTTCCTCAAACGAGTTTACAGTGAGAATCCATTGGAAGGTTCTAGTTGGATGCACCAATCCAACTTGCGAAGAAGAAGGAAGTCTAAGAAATATCCAGTGAGGGTTTTGATTAATTTTTTATGATAGCTACCTGTCAGCTATTGCTATTTTTAAATACCTATTATTTGGTGTTAGTCATATCATAGATGTTGGACCAGGGCGGAGGAAGGGGGCTATGGGGGCGATTGGCCCCCACTCAACCCTGGCCAAAAACAGAGGGGGCCAAATTATTCTTGTTTTCTAATTTTCCCAAAAAGTAAGTAATGATTTATACAAATGAATGTGTCATCTCATTGGCAAAATAGTTATGCTCATGTCATAGATTAATACAAAGCAGCCAATATATCATCAAAGTTACAGTGCATCCAATATTTATCCTGTTTAGTAAGTTATTTATGGTAAACAAGATGTGACCCAAAAGATATATCATTTTGTTTTGGGTGGGTGTCTAGGGATTATTGTTTTGAACTCCCCCTCCCTCCCCAAGGTTGTTCAGAGATCTCAGGGGGCCTGGGGCAACATAATTTTGGAGGGCCCTCTTTCACAAAAATAATAAACATAAACTCGCTTATCTTCCTCTTATCAATGTCTAAGGTGTCATACTTAACAGTGGACTAGACTGCTGATGATGAGTTTGGGGTTTAAACCTCACTCGGGTGTACTGAGTCTTTTTTTCTCCATAAATGGCTTTCCACTCTTTCTCCATGTAAATATGGGTGCACTTCCTCTTATATTAACCTTCCTGTCCCTAACATATTAGCATATCTAGTAGTTAGTACATAGTCTATATATACACATAACTCGAACGGATACCAGTGAAACACACTGACAAATTTTTTAAATGTAATCGATTTATTTTTATCAAAATAATCTTAAGCTGTGTACATTATATAAAAGCTTGATTAAAAAATGGTTAAGCTACATTAGTAATTTCATTAAAATACTCAAGTATGTTAACTCTAGTATCATTTAAGAACAATTTTTTACTGTGGTCTCTAGAGAACTCTAGAGATCCCAGATACGCAGACAGGGAAGACATTCATGGACACGTGAAAGCAAAGGATAAAGACTCATATAAATAAATTAGTTTTAATATGGCAAGTTTAACAATACATGGGTTAAATAAATTACAGACACCTTCCAGTATGCCCAGGTTAGGCTGGTTAAGAAACCTTACAATACATTACTCTAATACGAGCGAGCTAGTGGTCCCACTCAAATAGTTCAGTCGGCATGAAGCGCCGATATTAATACACAACAGACAAGTCCCTGTAAATGCTTGACACGGGTAGCCCCATTTCAATAAACAAATGCTGCTTCAGTTATGATACAATAGCAAGATAATTAGTTGCAATTATTTACTTCTAAAAAATATAGGGACAATTTAGTGAGACGAGTCAGCTACCCTACAATTAGGGAAAGGACCGCCCACACTAGTGAAGCTAGCTTAAACAAAACGAAGTCCAAGGTTGTGTGCAAAATCAAATGTATGTACTGAATAAGGCTCCAAATAAAGTAAAGTTTGATCTAAGACCCAAAGCAGATATTTTTGTGTGATATTCCACATAGAAGTAACAAATTTGGCATCCAGAAAAGAGGAAAATAGTGAGAATTTGATCTGTTAAATTATTAGAAAATTTTGAAACTCGCAAAAGGTTTGAATGGGTAAAAGGAATCTTAACTATATGTTGATCACTGTGCGGAAGACACCATTTCTGAAGAAGCTGATGAACACTTAGATAAAATCCGGGAAAGTGATCCCAATAATCCTGATCCTGAGGTTAATAAGAATAACTTCCAATCAAATAATTCATGTGAATTTCTTTTAGAAAACTTAAGCCAAGACTACACAGGATTGACCTCAATCGATTAAAACTGGCAAGCCGGAAAGACCACCAAAATTGTTTAATTTGTTTGTGCTAAAGCCCAAAATTAAGACACAGTAAATTTGTCAGTAAAAGAAGCCTTAGAAGGATTGTATGCTGCATAAAGCTGCGTCAGCTGAGTTTGACTCAACTGTCACATAGCATAGCCTGAAAATTGGGGCCATGCCCGAAAAATAAAACTACCATTGGCTGTTGATGGGTACTTGGAATGAAGTATGGATCAGATTGTAAGGTTGAATGCCACATCACTATCTTGGTATTGAAGGGCAACCACACTCAAGACCCTGAAATTGACCTCCATAAAACTTTTTCACCAGTTGCTCGATATAGCTTAATATGTTTAGTTGTTGCTTTAGCCTTACTTTGTATTGTCTTAATGTATTAATGGCTTATGTAAACAGAGATCTTATTGAACAGATCTATATGGAATGGAGCATCTAATTTGTTTGCTTAAAAAGTCTGTATATGTACTAAAGCAGACATGCCGTCAGTGACTTAAACAATTAGATGGGGAACAGTGTCTTCTATGAATGATGTTGTGTAACTCTGATTGTGGTTGTCTATATAGATAATTTAATCATTGTTACCAATGTTGAAAAAGCTTACACAAGATTGATAGAAGATTTATCTCAAAACTCACAGATGAAGACCTTTAGAAAGCTGCATTACTGTCATGAAATTGAATTTAACCAAGATGAGAATTCAAAGTTAGTCAGTATGTCTCAGAGATCTTATAAAGAAGACGTCCTTAAGAAATTCAGGACGCAAGACTGCAAGCCAGTAAACACTCCATGAAGCCATCTACAAAGGAGGAGGAGGAGGAAATGAGTGAAGTTTCGTGCCAGCAACTCATCAGGTCTCTGATGTACCTTGCATTATGAACATTACCTAACATTGCATATGTTGTGAGTTCCTTGAACCAGTACAATCAAAACCCTGGGAAAATACACCAGGTTGCAGCAAAAGACGTCCTGTGGTACCTAAAAAAGTGTGAGCAGCCATGGTCTAGTTTTACAAGCGATCAGATATTGAAGCCCTTAATAGGAGGCTGTACACAGGTTACATTTTTCAATTTTCAGGCTCTGCTATGGCGTGGGAGGCAATAAAACAATCCACTATGGTTCTTTTGAGCACTGAAGCAAAGTACATGGCTCTCACGGATGCAGCAAAAGAGACAGTTTGCTTGGGAAACCTGTTAGAAAAAAAAGGTAGTTTTTAAGTACAGGTGTGCAAAGTCCACTTTTTCAACTCAAAGTGAATTTGAATCGAATTTATGAAATATTCTCGAAGCCAAATCAAAGTTTTAATATTTTCTTTTATTTGTTTTATGCCTGAAAAAATATTATACCATGGTTATTTATATACTTTATGCACTAAACTTGGTTGGAAAATATTTGATTGTTCAACTGTGTATAATATTTTGAGTTAATTTGACAAAATAAGTAATTATAATAACATGCAATTCAACTACTACAGATTTTCTCAATATAAATATTAATTTGTAATGTACTAAACAGCTAAAAATGGCAGTAATTGATCATAATTGGAGTATTTTAGCTATCAATATTTTTATTGGCGAAGCTTCGAAGCCGGAATCTGTTTCCAAGCGAAGTCGAAACTTATGTTTGTTTTGAAGCCAAGTTGAAGTTTAGAAGCTTCTCACACTCCTATTTTTTGGTGTCACTACAAAATTGACCCTCGTTTATTGTGCCATTGATGGAGCAGGAAAACTCATGCATCATCCAGTGTACCACTTGTGCACCAAACATATTGACATTCGGCATCACTAGTTGTGCAAAGTTTTCGAGTGAGTATAAATCAACATGAAATACATTCCAACAAACGAGATGATAGCTGATGTGCTGGCCAAAGCTCTGTTCGAACCGAGTCATCCTAAGTATGTACAGTGTCTTGGAGTGAGATACATTATTATGTTAACACGCATTTGTGAGGGGGTGTTGTGTATAATAAATTTACAAAACCAAATTTAGAATCTGAATTTCCAATTTACATTAGAATCCTGAATCCAAATCTAAATTATGGAAAACATTATCAATATAAGAGGAAATAAAAATACAATAGAATAATAGAAAATACATATAGTAGCTAAATGTTAACAGTCTTTCTTATAATCCATTCATTATAACAATCATACATTCAGTTAAGTGTTAAATTACTGGTGTGGGGCCTGATTGTTAAGTTCATCCTATAATTATAATAGGTTCTGAACCACCAATAAACAGTATTAAAGCGACCCGCCTCAGTGGCGTAGTTGGCTAACGCTAATGTGTTGAGCTCGACTGCTGAGGATGGGGAGATCGAGGTTCGAATCTCGGTCAGGTGAACTGGGGGTGGTTTTTCCTAAATGGTTTTCCACTCTCCCTCCACGCAAATGCGGGTTCACTTCCTCTAATTAAACCTTCCCAATTCCTAATCCATTAGCGTAATTAGGACTTAAAGCGTATAACCCGAATGGGTAGTAAGACGCGGTGCTAAATATTATAATTATTATTATAGTATTAAAGATCTAAAACAAATTTTATTGGGGGTGGGGGGAAAGGGATTTAAGACTCGAATTCTTAAATCTAAAATATCTTTAAGGATTTGAGGGCCTATCCCTAATTGATTTGATTGACACAACCAAATATTAATTACAACACATTTTGTTTGCCAGGTTCAGAAAAAATACCACGCCAGCAAAGAACCTATCATTCCCAAGCGAAACATCATCGACAAACCTGAAGATAATAAGACTATATATGGTGATTGTAACAATGAATCGGAAATGGAGTTAACAGAATGTGTGGGAAACTATGTACTCGGCCATCCATCACAGAACATTGCAAATGTGGTCTTGAAAAACTTTGAGAATAATAAAAATTATGATTCGGTCAAAACAGTTGATAGTAGCAACACTGAAACTGTTTGTGTAGTTCAAAATGAAGAACAAGAGGTTGAAAATGTTGTACCTATTCAAGAAGTAGGAAACACTAATAGTTTGAATGATTCAACTTCTAATATTGTAACAGTATCTACATTTCCAAACATTGAGAAGGCAGAGTTGAAAATACCTGAAAAAAACAAAAACTGTGATTTTGTTTTAACAACTGAGATGATCCAACAGCCTAATAATTACGATGTAGTATTGGAAGATCAAACCGTTTCTCTTTTGCAAATACCTTCTCTAGTACTGTCCAGAATTGATGATAAACTAATTCCAGAGAGGCAACTGCCAATAAAGCCAGTTACTCCGGAAAGAAAAGTAGTTGAAGACAAGGAAGCTAATAGGGCTGAGTCGCCAGTCCATCGTGGCTGGAGTGAGGAGGAAATATTGGACCAAAACATATATGTTCGGAAATCATCAAGTTTAGAAGGCAATGATCCGAATGATGAAACCTGGAGGCCCAAAGCTGAAAAGAAGAAGATAAAGTCTAAATACTCTTCTGAGTCCAAAACATTGCCTAGGTATTTGGGTACTGAACCAAAAGTTGCCAAAGATAAAAAATGGCACTCAGCCGAAGATAAAATAAAGGCGAGGTCAAGAAATCCAAAGGTTAGTCAACCATCCATATAATAATTTGATGCAAAGTATGAAAAGTCAGTGTATCACCTTAACCAAAATTAAGTAAAAATGTATATCAAAAATCACTGATTGTAAAGAATGTAAGCTATCTATACAAAGTAATTTAGTCGAGGGCAGCATCTACTTAAAGGGAAATATTCCCCCATAGCCGTATTTCATATAGGAAGGGCAGTTCTGAATCTTAAAAACCACTAAAAAAAACAAACTTTGTTGTGACCTTGTTAGAAATGGTTTTTCTGGCTGAGCTTGAATAAGCTATTTAGAAAGCTTTCAAATATTGAGTTTAGTCTTGTTTCATTAAAATTATATGCGATACCAAAATTTAGTTAAGTAAGTACAAACTATTTAGTTATTAAACAGATGACCTGGCGGTCTAGGGGTAAGGTGTCAGACTTCTGTGCTGGCGGCCGGGGTTCAATCCTCGGTCCCGGCAAAGATTTATCTGATTACCTAACCCTTCCTTCACCTCTGACAAGACATCTTGTGAATGTGGGGAATGCCAGGCCTCCACCGTGGTTCGGATTCCACGTTAAACTGTAGGTCTTTCATTTCATCTCACAATCACCCTACCATTACACATTAGCGTAAGTGTGTATAACTCGAACGGGTAGTAAGACGCGGTGCTAATAATAATAATTATTAAACTTTAAGACAACTCTGAAAAGTCAATTACATTGATATGTTTACAATGAAAAGTACATAAATTGAAGATTAAAATAATTTTAACTAATAAAATAATTCCTAATACTTATGATAGTAACTGAAAGATTAATTATGATGATAAAACTTTAGCTTGGCCACTATTTTCCTAATTAATATTATTTCACTAGCCAGTTAATCTTTTTTTTTTATCAGGTGGTGCTGAAGAAAGTTTCTTTGAACATCAATGATACTTTTGTATCTGAAAATGTCTCTGCGCAATCATATCCCAAACCTGAGACCAAATCAACAGAGACAAATATGTGTACTACTCGATTGTGTACGTCTAGCGATGATATACCACTGGTTTTACATATGTGCACAGGAAATGTTGAAATGAACACTGCCTCGGAGAAAATGGTTCCGCAGGACCAGACCAAAACACCATCATGCGCCAATAAAATGATTGAGGAAGAAGAAAGAAATGCAGACTTGATCCGAGAGTTGGAAAGGTGTGTGACAATAAGGAAACGTAAGAATACTAAAAAACAAATGGATAGTGCCAAACAACAAGTCAAGATCCATCATAAAACCAATATTTTGGAAAACACTGCTGTAAAGCAAAATATCAATGGTTCAGTAGAGGATTACGTACTATCAAGATTGAAGCCTTTGACAAATTATGAAGTGGCTAATGGCTTAGAGACATGGGACAAACTGTTAATTACAAAAGAAAATAACCAAGTGAATGGTGTGCCCGAATTTTCAAAATTTGTAATTTCAGAGAACAAAAAGAGAGTGAGTATTATACATAAACGTGCAAGATCTACAAAAAAATCATCTTTGACCAACAATCGTAATATATACAAAACACCGTAAGTACCTAGTAGAATAATTTTCATAAAAAGTATTGATGTTATTTATAACTACTTTTCCTTGAGTTATACCTTGTTTGATACTGCAATTTCTCTACTTGTTCAATATTACTCAACAAGTGACTAAATATTAGCTAATTATAGTGGACCTAAATTTGTATTTTAGATTTCAATATTTCTACTGACAAGGCTATGTAATTGCTTAAGCTGGGGTAATTTTTCGAAGCTGAAAAAATTGGAGTTAAAATCAAAAGATTTCAAAGCTTTCCACACCCTTACTAATCATCAAAGTGTATATATGAAGATATAGGCTTAAAACTAGTCCCGTGCTTCATATTTTATAAAAATAATTTTACTGCTTGCAATATTTTTTAACTTGTGGATGATCCAGAATTCCTGTGTCTAGTTGTAATTTTTCAACTTAATTACTTCAACTTAACATAATTAATTGGAACCTGCTTTGGTGGCCGCGTAGTGTCCAACGTGCTACTCTCTTGTTGAACTAGACTGGCAAACATGGCGAGATAAGGGTTCAATCCCGGACAGGTGCACTGAGGGTGATTTTCCTAAAATGCTTTTCCACTTTCCTTCCACACAAATGTGGATGCACCTCCTCTCAATTAATCCTTCCTAATCCCTAAACAATTAGTGTAATTAGTACATAAACATATAACATGAATGGGTATTAAGATGTAATGATAAAAAAAAATTGAATTGGGGTCTCCTCCATACGGACATTAACCGTAACTACAGTAATTTCAACCTGTGTTTTGATTCATTAATTTAAGTGGTAAATTAATGGATAGGGGTTTGGCTGTTGATCTTGAGTTTGTCCTATAATTATGTTGAGAGCTAAGCCACCAATTAGCAGTTGGCGTGTAAAATAAATTCTAAATAAAGCTTTTAAAAATAAATTCTTAAAGATCCTACGTGAATCCTCAAATCTTGAATCTAATTTAGTAATGGAGTATTTGAAGTTCCAATCTCTTGCGAAAGCAGGCACTGCACAAGCTATTTATTATATACCCAATCTAGTCATGGGCATTCACAGCCCATTTCATTAAAATAGCTGAAAATAATAAGTTTATTACATTTTAAACATTTTTAGCATTTAATTTGATGTGAGAAAAATACTGGATCTTTCTAAAACAGTCCATAGTTCTGAAATAATGTTGTTAGGGAACTTACACAATATTTTTGTTTTGTTACATAAAGAAGATTCACACGCTTATTAAAGTTTTAGGTCTTTGGCAGATAAACTTCAATCATTCATAACACAACAGTGACTGATATAACCAGAATAATAACGCGGAATGTTTGTTTCCAACAATATTTGTTTTAGAATTGTGAATTGGAAGTATCCATTTGACACCTTAGCTCAGTCGATAGTGTGTCTTTCTACTTAGCTAAGGGTACCGGGTTTGATTCCTGGCATGTTCAAAAAATGTATCATTGGTGAAATGTGGGTTTACCCTTTCACAGTGATAAATTAACTGCTGGAAACAGTAATGGACATAAATAAATCGAAAGTTTCCAAAATCACAGCATTTTCTCATAAGCCATAAATACACTGTGTAACTTTGAAATTAAAATCAAATGTGGTAGGTTCAGAAATACTTGAAATTATTTTATCTTGTGGAAATAATTTTTTTTAATATAATTTCTTTACAGTGAGCCAGAATCGAATGTTACGACTGGGAAGAAGCATGAAGGTATGGGATCTCTTATTTTTTAGTATAACATGAAAACTTTATAAAACACTGTCAAATAATGTAATTGAAAGATCGACAGGCTCCTTGGTGGAAACAATTAAACTTCTTTTTTTCATTTCCTTGTGTACGATTCATACTTATATCAACTGTCCATCTTTCCTATTAATACTTTTGATAGTTTGAATGGAAATTAAATTTGATATGTGTCAATAATGGACAAACAATCTCCATAACCCTTGCTTGAAGCCATTATATTTTAATATCACAAAATTCAATGAAAAATTATTTATGCTTGTACCACCCTTGGCTGAGAAACAATTTTGTCAAATACCATGTTTTAGTTGGAGTGAAACGGAACATGTCACAACTTTGTGTTGCTGGAATGTTTTGGAGAAACATTTATGTCATAGACCAAGCCTGACCAACCCAAATTGTTCTGCTGACCACTTTGACAAACTGTTTAATTTTTCGGGATCCACACATAAAATAAAAGACATTTAAAAAAATTGAAAATCAAAGTCCCTAAAAATATATTTTGTTCATTAACTGTATATTTGTATACATCAGTAAGATATTTGCTTTTCTTTGCTATCACTCAATTTTTAAAAATCTAATTCAATATTGGTAGTTGCACATCCCCAATTGATTTACCAGATTTTCATTTGTTATTGAATCTTGAGCTCCACGTTCATTAAGTTTGATTTTAAAAAAGTTTCGCAAACATAGGATGTGGATTTGAAAGCACTCAGACAGAATTTGTTGTACAAAAAATCATAATTTGGGATACTTTTCCACTGTCAGATAAGTGTTGTAAAAGTTGATTTTTGATGTTGTGGCATGACTGTAAATTAATTACTTCCATCTGCAGAGTCTCGGGTGACAGTAAAAACATTGTGAAATGGAAACCCAAGTATCAACACTTTTTCAGTTTTGTTTCATGATGCCTTTTAACATTTTATTCCTTAAACCATTCGAGTGCCAACGTCACTCAGAGCTATGTGTGAAATATTTGCTAAAATTGCCAGCATCACTCACAGCGATCCCATATTTTCGAGTTATTAGTTAAGTATTAAGTAAAAAAAAATAGGGTAGATTATATTTTCACTGTATTCTTGTATGTTCAAGCTACTTTTATTTGTCTTTGCACTTAGAGTGTCGATATATCGAACATTAAAATTATTTTCTAACTTTATAAGTTTTATCTTTGGCCTTGTTTGTAAACATGGCTACTAAGAGGAAAGCTGGGATTCAAGACACAGAAATACTTGCAATATTTATTGATAGCTCAATCGAGAGTGATCAATTTGTTAGTGGTTATGAAAGCAGTGATTCTGAATTTGTAAATAATTAAACTGAACAGGAATTATATTCTAGTGAAAGTGAAATATCCGACCAAGTAGGAGTGGCAGCTGACATTGATAACACGAGTGTGAATACTAGTGATTCCTATAGGGATGAAATAAATCTTGAATATCAGGATAATCCACCACAACCTCTTCATATTTATGCAAAAGTACCAGGTTTGAAGTCCCCTCCCCCTCCCCTTCTGATTCTAAGCCAATTATTTATTTTAGACTTTATTTTACTATGACCCTGCTAAAGTTGATGGTCATTGAAACAGCTGCTATGCATCATAACCCAATTTTAGCGTAAAATCTAACATTAGTTTTTTTTTTGTAAATTTTGTTATTTACTCAGTTTTTTATGTTCTTTCCAGTGATTTTTTTCTATTTCAAGCCATTTAAATTTTCATTGTTTAAAAATTAATGTTAAATAAAGCAATACATTTTTTTAAATATCTTGGCTAGTGATTTTTTTATTATATTTAAAAATTAAAAAAGTATATGTATAATTATATCATCGGATTGGCAAACATGTTAGCTAGTTTATGTAAAAAAAAAAATAGTGCAAGTAGTTCAAAGACTAGTAAGTTATTAAAATTTAAACAAAATCCTGTATTTTTCAGCAAAATAGCTTGGCACTTTTAGCACATTTTTTTTGGTCATTTTTCTTGACACTCAAAGGTGTAAACACAGTGAATGTTGCTCTGCAAATCAAACATGTAAATCTGTAGTTGTGTACTATGAAAAGGTAATACTCTTCCCAATGTTCACTGAACGATCCCTTTTCTTTTGTATTTTTTTAAAATACATTCTGAATTAATAGAATAATCAGATGCATAGTTTCTGAACACAACAACACCAAACACAGATTTATAAAGTGCTGTTGAATATGTCTTTGCCATTATTTCCCAACAAATGTTGCACAACATGTCTTGAAAGACCTGGATACATTAAGCTCTATTTTTATTATGGTGGTGGCAACACTTGATTGGCTAAAGACATAGGTAATTACAGAATATGACAATTTCTCTTCCACCACTTTGACTATTAATATAAGAACAAATCAATTTTGTTTTTTCTCAGTTGTCATTAATAGTTGCGCTATCACTAATAAATAATGATAAGGAAATTGCTTCAACGAAAACCTCTTTTGTTGATGAAGGTATTTTCAATGTTGTTATGTTTGGAAGAAGGTACAAGAAAGATGGAAACATTAAAACGGTAACAAACGCACTGTGGCTTTTACATTGAAAATAACCCAGTTCGTATTTTACTTTGCTGCCACTGGACAAAGAGGTAGTGGCTGCCTCTTGAAGAAAATCAATCATTACTGCCCAATCTCTCGACCTAGTTTTTGTTCCATCGGAACTCATCAGGAGGGAGTGTGAACTTAAAGAAGCGAGTGATGTTTCTAGAGTATATTTAACACAGTTTTTGTATTAAATAGTGGTCTAAGGTCAAGGATAGCTTTCAAAATTGACAGCCCCAAATCATCTGACTTGAATGAATATGTGAAAATAGAGCTAGTATTTTTTCGCTTTCATATAAGATTATTCCTAAGAACATTTAAGTCCATGTTATCTGTCATGTATGTATATATATATTTTTTTTAGATGAAACAAATTTATCATCAGGACGTCCCTGTCGCTTGACTAAGAGGAAGAAAGAAGGGATTTACAAGGAGCAACCTATCAATATGTGAGTATCGACATCCATATTAGAAAACGCTTAAAAATATTACTATAATGCATTCATGACCTGAGTTTACTTGGATGACAGCTCTAAAAGTTGCTAGAAATAGTCCCTAATATATCCCAACGCCAACCGCTGACATCTGTCACTTTGGATAACTGTGATGAAAACATATGATAATGTATGAATGTGATAGTTAACCACAATAATTTATAGGCCAATATTATGCCTCCAAAAAATTTTGAAATTGAGATTTTTGAGTCACTAAGGTGAAAGAAAACACTAGAAACCAATTTTTATATATTAATATATATCTATTATAATCTGAAAAATTAAACTAATTTGTATAATCTGAAAGAAAAACATTTAAAACTGATTAGTATAGCTGAAAGAAAAACACTTTAAACTGCTTAGTATAAGATGAAAGAAAGCGTTATTGCAAAGTTTAATACATATTTAGCTCCTAAATATATTAGGCCTATATTTTATAGTCACAGCACAAATTAATTTTTATGGTTTTGGAAAGTTATTTATTTGTAATATGTTACTTGTAAAACATGTTTGATTTAACTGTTATTTTAAAGGCGCTTTAACACTGTAGGTTATCAGCACCTTGTGCCTTAATCTGACAATAGCGTACTGCCAGCACTTCTCCTTCCCTGTCACTTTCGTTGTTGCCTATTTGTATGATGAAAGGTTGGGTTTTGCTTGCATCCATCTTCATTTATCTTGTCCAATCATCATTAAATATCTTCTTAGTGTGGTCGACGTTTTTGATCAAACTGAAATGGAACACATTTTTAAAAATATATTTGTATTATAATTACAAGCAAATGATTGTGATGATACAACATTTCTTTATGGTTTTTATTGTTATATTTTTGATAGTTTGAAAATATAGCTTTAGTACCTTTCAGTTGTGACTCTAGCAATTTTTTATATGTCAACAATAATGAAAATATTTTTTAAATAAGTTTAACCAAATTTTTTTAATAAAAATCATATGCCCCAATACTCAAACACACAATTTAAAAACCAGTTTTCAAGAATATATGCAAACCTAACCTAATCAAACAATTCCAAATGAGTTATGCTAAACTTTTATTATTATCTGGGTTTTAATATACAGCAATGCAAATCCACTTAAACACACGTTCCATGAAAAGAGCATTGCCTATTAAAATGTATACCTAGGGCTGTATCTGAATAGTCAAGTACACTTGACTTGATGCAGATTTGATGAATGTACACTTATCACACACTTGAGATCGAAGACTGCAAAAGACTATTTGTATGGAAAACTATCCTTTCCACACCCTAGAGTCCGCAGTACTGCTTCCTACCAATGAGCTTAGAAACTATTTTAAACGACATCTTTCGCCGGTTATAACAGATCCTATTACCCTATGAGCTCTAGCTCTAGTAGATGAAAAAATAAACAATTGTGAGTCAAACACCGCATCAAGGGCGTGCTATTGCCCTTAGACTCAAGGGTGTGTGAAGGGTGCATCATCACACTTTGTGACTATTTGGGCAGATTTAGGCTTGATCACGTGATTGCCAATGGAATTATCATGTGAACGTTAAGGGTTGACGGCGCGTGAAGTAGACTATTTGGATAAAGCCCTAGTTTATTTAGGCTATGATATGAAATTGATGAAAAAAGATCACTGCCTATTATCATATCTGCCACTAATCCAGTCAAAACATTTGTTTGATTCAGGATTTAAATATACAAAACACTATATCTATTGAAGAAAATAGGAATAGCAAATCCATGAAATGTGGAACCCTCATTATGATTAAATAAACCAATTGGGATGCTATTAAAACATATTCATTATTAATTCTAATATTTAATATTAGTTTTCTACTCACTTCAATACAGTAGGTTTCGAGAGTGATAGAAGATCTGCAATTAACTGCCCTACATCTCCACCTCACCCCACCCTTTGATTAGGTCATGGATAATCATTAATTTGAGTCCTCTTCCACAGTTGATGATATCCAGTTGTCTTTGGTGATCTGTAATTTCTATTATTTTTTTTCCTGGGATTTCATTATCAGAAAAAAACACAAAAAACTATGCACAAATAAAAAATACCCTTACAAAATTTTGTGAAATGACCTGTAAATAAACACAAAATGAATTAAATAAATATAAAATGCGCCGATTAAAGTTAGCCAAATTAATATGTAGGCTATTTGAACAAACGAGAAAATATCTGTATACACAAAGTTATTCTTAAAATAATTAGTTAAATGATCTATGATTAAGTTTTTTTTTTACGTTAAAACAGAGGCCCAATAATTAAAATTAAAGTTATAAATTATTTTTAGTTAGAGAAAGGCTATCAAGCTAGAGATTGAATTTAAAGTTAAAAATATAACAAACACGCACAGTAATAATTTCAATGAATTATATTTAAATTAAACAAAGCTTTAAGATATATTTGAGGTCATCAATAAAGCTTATTTATCCTTTTATTCCAGTTAAAATAATTATTATTCAGAGCACTTTCACAAGAGGTCTAACAAATATGGCTTTAAAAGGGCAACCAACGAATATTAACCATGTGGTTGATCATGACGCAAACAAGTTCTTTAAAATGGTGCACCCACACATATTTTATTCAGTTAAATAGTTCTAAATCAATAAAATAATTATATATAAAATAAATTAAAAGTATTTTATCTTTACCAAGTAAATATGATGCTTGTATTAAAAGGTATTAATGTTATTATTATTATTAGCACCGCGTCTTACTACCCATTCGGGTTATACGCAAGGTATTAATGGATGCACTATATTACACAGAGTAGATAACATTCCAAAACGAAGAAAAAGTACTTTTAATAATATGTTTAAAATATTGTTTCAGAAAGGGTTAAAAGAAATGATTAAAAGTAATGAAATAATGTGAGAAAACTTAAGTTCTGGTTATTTTAAATTTAAATTTTAACATGTAATTAAAAAACTTAACATTTATAATAAAACAGTGTTGGCAACTCAAAACTTAAACATATGATTTTTGAACTGTCATCCAGGTCACCCAAGACCTATCATCAATGGATTATACATGTTGCTTAAGTCAGTTTTATTAAATCTATAGTTGAAAATCAACTAGAAAAAGTGGAAGGAAAATCAAATAAGTTGATATTTAAAATTAATATTTCAGGATCGATGGGTACATGGCTAAAACGGTTATCTTCAGCTTGCCTGGCCCGGTGATGGGGAGGTCAGGAATAAATTCCTAGCCGGGTGTTCTATGGGTGTATTTTCTTTTATGGCTTTTCACTCATACTCCATGCAAATTTGGGTACATTTTACCCTATCCAGCTCTCTCACCTTAGTGTAAATATGCAGATAGCCGGTTGAGTAGTAAGATACGGTACAAAAAACAAATGTATGTTTTCTCTACCAACTCACTTTATAAAATTAACAAAGCCAAATCATTCAAATCCTTTCCCCGCCTTTAGTTAAATTATCATCTTGAGGTAAAACCATCAAAAACACCCACTCTACGAAACCTAATAAATTCAGTATATATCTTTTTTCTTCAGTTTAAGACATTAGACTCCCCATTTGGCGGGGAAGGAATTCACAGAGGGTGGTTTAACCAGCCTAGCTTATAATAGTGAATTTCCTGTAAAACTACCCACATCCTTAGCTTTTAAAGGAAGCCATTTATATACCTCTTTTGTTGAATATTATAATTTTTTTTTCAAATTCCATTATTTAAGGTATTTGCTTTAATCAAAACATTTGGTAAAAAAACACTAGTCAGAGGATGTTGCATGTTAATTTATTGGGACTCTTGTCTTATTTTTTATCTCATAAGATTTTTTTTCTTTTTATCGGGCTTTTGCCAACTTGAAAGAAGACAAATTTTTATATATTTAACCTAAATATTACAATAAGGATTGAAAAACTATAATTATTACTAGGAATGGGATCAAATCCTTGAGAATATTCAAGGAATATTAAATTTGAGACTCAAATCCTTTAAAAAAATGTTTTCACTTGAAATTTATTTCAAAGCGCTAATACTGCCTCTCGGTGGTTCATAACCAACATAATTATAGGACAAACTCAACAACCAGGCCCCAGACCAGTATTTTAACACTTAGCTGAATATATAAATATTATAATGAGTGGCTTATAAGCAGGGTTGCCAAGTCAATATGCCAAGCCTTCGACTCTGACTCCTTCAGAAATGGCTAATGTATATAAATTAGTAATAACAAATTTATTGCAGTAATGATCCAATACAGATGACTTCATGGGAAGCTTCTTTGGTATTGGGAATTTATATTTAAATGGATTTGTCAATCCAAATTACAAATATTGGTTCTAAAGAATAAAAAATAGTATTAAATTAAAGTTATATTTTTAACATATATTTTTGGAACACTATAAGTTTTTTTATGAAGTCGGGAGTTGGTACATTTTTACCAACTGCACCCAAAATTGCTTCAAACCTTGACCTCACAGCCCTGGTTATAAGAAATAATTAGAAATGGGATGCTCGAATCTTCAAATCCCTTGAATCCTATAGTATTTGAGAGATTTAAGATTCATAAAAATCTCAACTACAATTATGAAGACTTTTACTTCAAATAACAACTAAAGCAATCGGTAAAAGTAATTATATAAATGTGTGAAGTTGGAAGAGCTATGAAATTACAAAAAATGGACAATATTGCATCAATATTAGAGGCATACTGACTCAGTAAAACCGATTACTGATACATATTACCGATTGTTTAAAATAATTGCCCATGCTACGGTTATTTACACAGATTAATCCCGATTATCGATTATTTATTTATTACTATTGGGAAATATACTTAAAAGAATGATAACAGTGTAATTAACACAAAAAGATTTTATTTAAAAATCAACAGTTAAAGCTTTAATAATCTTATTTTATTTATTAATGACTATCAATAGATAAGCTCTTGTTCATAAAAACTAGTTGGTTGATTTTATGTGGCTTAAGACTTGATCTCTTTTTTGAGCAAACAAGTCCTGCAGAGAAAAACAGTCTTTCTGAAGCCACTGATCCACCAGGTAAATTCAGAAACCGTTTAACTAGTTCCTTCCCTTCAGGTGAGGTAATCTTGTTTCTTGTTTCCAATAGATCAATGGTTCTGTTGAGATGACCTCTGGTTTAATCTTCAAAATTAATATGCCTCTACTTCATCTTTTGTTGGTATTTCTAAACAAATTATTTGGTATTATTTAGAAAACTAAACTTCTTTTGACTTTATCAGATGAATTTTAACTTAAAACAATACATTAATTTAGAAATAATTTGTAAAGTGAATATTTAATAATTACAAAATCTCTTTTAATTCATTGTTTCATTAACTTACCTTTCATGTGCTCTTCAGTCTTCTCTCCTTCATCCAACAGCTCTTGAAACAGTTTAAAGAGGCTAACTCCAGAGGTGCTGGTCGATGGTTGAGGCTCTGGTTAGTTTAAATCATGTGAAGGTTCATTTGTTGACACATGAGCCAAATTAAGTTCTTCAATAATAAATTGTTTGACACACTCAAATACACAATTTTTTCCAAATAATCTGCTTAATATCGGGGATCTAGAGTTGTTGCAATGATATGGGGCTTTGACTTGTCAAGATATAGAAACCGTTGGTCCAGTGCAGCAATCAAGTCTCTTACAGTGTTTTTTTTAACATATTTAGAGAGTCAATTTTCACTAAGCCTCTCTTTAATGTATGAACAAATGGAATTACATCAGCAATGCTACAACTTTGCTTATTGATATGAAGTTTCACCTCTTCAAATAAGCTTAAAATATGAACCAAATCACTTATTATTGTACAGTCAGATGCACTGAAATCACAAACATAAACTTTCAATTCTGGAAGGACGTCATATACTGGTAAACGCTGTTCCAGAAGATGACGTAACATGTTGAAAGTAGAGTTCCATCTTGTTGGAACATCTTGTATTAGACCTTTTACTTGCTAATTCATTTTCTCTTGAGAGCAATGAAGAGCCTTTTTGGCAGAAATTGAATGGTGAAAATGTGACACAAGCCTCTTCGCCATTCCTATAAACTTTTGTGGTACTGCTTTATTAAAAATATTATTGATTATAATTAATTGAATGGTGTGTGCTAAAAAAGATAATGAAGGCACATCAATAATTCTTACCACATTCAACATATTTGGGGCATTGTCTGTCACAACATGATTAACTTTATATGCTGTACCCCACTTTTCAAAACAAAATTTTATATTTTCTGCTATTAGGGCCCCAGTGTGTTTAGCTCCTAATGGATTTATGTCATGACATGTTAAGCTCAAGAAATCGTCCATTGCTGCAGATTATCATATATGTGTAGTTATGGACACATGCTTCAAGCCTGCCAGTAATGCTGTGATTTTCCTTTCAAATCTAGTATACGTATCTGCTGGCTTCATTTTTTCATAGTGAAACCTTTTCAAATGGTTCCAAATATTGGTAATGGTAAAATTTAATTCATTTCCACGAGTTCCTCCACGTGAGATTTTCCGTGAACAATAAAAGAAAAAATGGCATCTTAAATGTTTAACTGTAAAATGTTTCCACGCTTCATTTTTATTTATTTTGATTTCTTGTCAAAGCACCTTTAATCAAAATAAACTTTAAAATCAAAGTTGATAAAAATCATTCTAAAATAAAAAATGGTAGAATCACTTTAAAATAAAAACTAAAAAATCAATAAACGTTATGGATAAACTTCTGAGTTAATCTTCCATGTTGAGAATGTGGCCAATGACAATGAGTGTAAAGAGCTATGCCAGACCTTCACCGTGGTTCGGATTCCACGTTAAACTGTAAACTCCATTTCATCTCACAATCACACATTAGCGTAAGTGCATATAACCCGGACAAGTAGTAAGACACGGTGCTATAATATTAATAATAATAATAATAATGATAATAATAGTGATGATGATGATGATGATGATAATAATAATAATAATAGTGATGATGATGATGATAATCATAATAATGATGATAATGATGATAATAATAATAATAATAATAATAATAATAATCATCTACACATTAGTTTGAGAAAGTGTCAGCTTATTTTCTATAGAATATATGTAGAACAGCTAATATGTTATATAGTTAAATACTAGACAGACAGATTTTAGAACATTGGATATTTGTAAATATTTTTGTACCTTTTTTTTTGCTTATAATTTTTAACCGAAGAAAAAAAAATCAGCTTTGAAAGACAAATACCTGCCTCGGTGGCATAGTTGGATAACACGCTGGTCGTGTTGAGCTTGACTGCTGAGGACGGGGAGATCGAGGTTCGAATATCGGTCGGGTGAGTCGGGGGGG
>CABFVZ010000398.1:397266-442089 GCA_902151445.1 Timema monikensis
GGGGGGGGGTGTAAATGTGCGGAAGTTTCACAAGGGCTTACTGGTCAAAATATATTTGCAGTTCTTATCATAAATAAATAAAATATTGCTCTAATAGAATAGTTATGTTTAATGTTATACATATAATAATATTTATTTAAAAAAATTCTGTTCTAACGTCACACTGGTCATAACAAATTAAAAATAACCGTTTGTTACTTTTTACTTTAAATTGTGTAGACTTCCATCCTACCTTTGGTGGACAGTAGGGATATTCGAAATCCACTTTTTAAATTTGAAGCAAACTCGAATCGAATATATGAAATATTCATCATCATGAAAAGGTGACCTGGCGGTCTAGGGGTAAGGTGTCAGACTTCTGTTCTGGGGTCTGGGGTTCAAACCTCGGTCCCGGCACAGTTTTATCTGATTACCAAACCCTTCCTTCACCTCTGACAAGACATCTTGTGAATGTGGGGAATGCCAGGCCTCCACTGTGGTTCGGATTCCACGTTAAACTGTAGGTCCTCCATTTCATCTCACAATCACCTTACCATTACACATTAGCTTAAGTGCGTACAACCCGAACGGGTAGTAAGACGCGGTGCTAATAATAATAGTAATAATAATAACCATGAATAGCTTACAGCCACTGGCTGGGTCTCTCTGGAACAAAAGCCTATCTAACGCCTCCTTTACTCCCTCCATCTTTCTCTCTCCACCTTGGCCCAGTCTTCTCCTCTTTCCTACACACTCCTCTACAATACTGCCCAGATACTATACATTTTTTACTATTTTAATAAGGAAACAATATTTAATTGTAATAATAGAATTCAATGTGAATGAAAATTAATAAAAATTAATAATTATTTTTAATAAAGATGAGTTCCAATTTTTAATTAATTTTTTTTATTAATTTTTATTCACATTTAATTCTATTATTACAATTTTTTACTGTATTCAATTGCTTCCCTCTCACTGTCACACCAGTTGTATACCTGTACTTGTCATTATCACCATCTCACTCTCACATTAAACCTCATTCCATACCGCTCCACCACTTCCCAAAACTCCAGCTGCTCCTGTACTTATTTCTCCTCATTAGCTTACACCATCAGGTCATCTGCAAACACCATTGCATTCATCTTTCTCTCCCCAACTACTTCTACCACTTCCTTCAGTATTTCGTCCATAACTACAATGAACAGTAGTGGTGAGAATATTAAATATTATCGAAACCTAATTGAAGTTCGAATATTTTTATTAGTGGTTTTTTTCCTTTAAAAAAATTACTATATTTGTTTATTTATACAACTATGATGCTTAGTTATACTATAACTTTATGCTCTAAAACTATTTGTAAATGTTATATTGCAAACTTCTTTGTAATCTTTTGTTTTATTCTGATAGATCAAGTTATTATCACGACTTGAAATTAAATTAGTCCTACTTAAGAATCTTTACAATTTTAAGTCAAGTCAAAGCTTTGTACACCCTGAGCAGATGAATTACCTTGTCAATTGGTAGAAACCGTATCAATGCCACTTCCAAAAAATGTATGTTTACTGAATTGTTGAGCTAGTTCCATCCTAGAGTTAGCGGCGTTGCAATATTTGTCAAGTTTGTGCTGATAAAGAGTTGTGAAGAAGATTAGGCAAAGAGTTGTTTATTTCATCGACCATTCATTAACTTGAAAAAATGTTGTCAGTGCAGTGAAACCAGATAGAACACTTTCAAGGAAAAGAGGAAGAGAAGTCCTGCAATCTTTTTGACAGACCAATTTCACATTTTTCAGCTTTAAAGAATATTAGCATGTCTATTTTTACTACGATAATAGCCTACGCATACACATTTTTGTAACTACATATTTATTATCTTTATGGATTATACTCACATGTACTAACTACATTAATGAGTAAGAACTCTGCTGATGATGGGGAGATCAGGGTTATAATATTTGGGTCTACTAAAGGTACTGTTTTCTTAATTGATTTCCCACTTTTCTTCCAAGGAAATGCAGGTAGATTAACTCTAAAAATCTTACTTTTCTGTGTATAACCCATTGTATTAACCATCATATATGTGTATAACCTGATCAAGTAGTAAGACATAATGATAAAAAATGAATAAGGTTGAATTCAAAGAAAAAGTACCTGCATTATCTGATATAGAATACTACTTGCATGGGACATGTCTTTATTTGATAGAAAGTAGTACTAGAATAGGGTGTCTTTATCTGATAGACAGCACTTCTAGTATGGGGTGTGTGATAGACTAGGTACTACTAGAATAGGGTGTTTCTTTATCTAATAGACATTACTGTCATGTGGTGTCTTTGTTTTATAGACAGTATTTCTAGCATAGGGTGTGTCTTTATTTGATAGACAGTATTATTAGCATCATGGGGCTTGTCTTTGTCTTATTGATCAATACTTCTCAAAAACAGACTACTTGATAATGGTCCAATGTATCTAAACTCGAATGGAACGGGCCAGTTACACACATAAAACTGGCTCATTGCCTTAATTGCTAGATATAGATTCCTCTTGTTCAACTTTACACCAATGTGTCACAGCATACACTAACCAGTAAGATGCTTTTACTAAGCTATTAAAAGGCTTTGAATCAATATTTTGTTTTATACCATTTTGTATGTTGAAAAAAACTATTCTCTAGCATAATTATTTTGTTTTGGATTTATTATCAAATTATTCTTTAATCAAGATTGTGAAATAATATATTTAAAAAAATAACAACGATTAGTTACAAATGTTTAACTTATAATTCACTTTAAAATACTAAAAATGGTAAAAGAAATATACGGTTTGTAATGTTATTTAAATCGTTTTAGAGAAGGTCTGTCCAAATGTTAATGACAGGCCTCTTTATTTTTATTCAGTATATTTAAAATTATTTTAATTTACATTTTTACTAGTTCTGTAGATATGAAGAAACCATTTACAATGTAGATAATTAATAAATCTTAACAGATTTGATAATCTAATTTACATAAGTCACATTAGTTTTCTTGTTACCGTAATTGATTAAAAAGAAATGTGTTTCAAAACCTGCTGCACTCTCCACATGTGGTGCGCCTCTGTCCCCTTAATGGAGAGAATTTACTTGAACAAGTTTGCATGATCTTCCAGAAGCATGCTAATCAATGCACGACTGTTGACAGTGTGTATTTTGAGAACATATTATATCAAAAAATGTAGATAAAAATATATTTTCAGACTTTATGGCCACCACTATATTAATATAATGAAAATTAGGACATTGATGTCCAAACAAGGTTTTTTTTTAGACTGAAGCAGGAATCAACATAGCCTAAACAAGACACTTCAATTGTTTTTTACTTAAAAAAAAGTTTATATTTTGTATTGAACATTAAATTTTGCAGTTATTTAAGGGAATATTGTTTATTGTAGGTTATTATATGAATGGAACGAGGTATATATAATACTGAAATGTATTAAAAGTTTTAATTCGTTATTCTTAAACCAAATTTGTATAGGGCTCATTGTTTTATTTGTTTGGGATTTGTAATTGAGAACTGGAGTAATATATCTGGAACCGTCAATTCGGGTAAAGTTAATGAAAATTTCAAATTTTTAAAGGGTGCATCCAAAAATTTTGAAAAAAAATTGAAATACTAAAGTATATAAGCTTCATACTCCAGTAAAAAAAAACTACCCTTGAGGGTAATTTTTTTTAAAAATTCAAAGACTGATAAACTTTACCTGCTAGTACTGGGTAAAGTTGATCACTTAAGTGTTTACCTTGTATATCAACTTTACTATACTCTTTTTGTTAAATTAATTGTTTGGATTGGTTTACATGATAAACTAGAAGGTGCTGGTTGGGCTGTAAAAAATGCATTTACTTGTCAAAACAATTTATTTTACACAGTTAAAAGTCTAATAGGATTATAAAAGTAAAATATTAATTCTTTTATTTAAAAAAAAATTGAAAATCTTGTAATATTATAGTGTTTTCTTAGTACTATAAAAGTATTGAATAAAATTATTTTAAAAATTAATAATTTCTATTTCAACATCATCAGTTTTTAACAACTTAAAATTGAAGCGTTCTTGTCTCAAATCAGTTTCTTTAAACTTCCTATGTATGTTCTTCTTTTCTAAATTAATCTTGTCCTTGTTTCTGGCCTTGCTGTTTCCTTAAAAGTGAGACTCTGTAGTTTCCATCTTTGTGACATTCCACATTTTTGTCTGTGAACTTCCGTGGTTTTGAATTGCCCTCATAGTTTAACTGAACCAACACAAAATTTTCAGTTTGAAAATTAATCTCAGAGTTGACACTCACACAAGGCACATTAGAAGGATTAAGAATTTTTTGACTGTTCGGTCCATGTAGAGATTCTCTTTCTTTACTTGAACTGCAACTCATATTGAAGTCACTGCTTTCAAAATCAGGTGAATCGAGGCTCTCTTCTTCACTGCTTTGGGTGCGATTTTTCTTCTTGAATGATCACCTTGTTGATCTGGGTCCGGATGACATGGTAGCCATAGGCCTATCAGTTGGCCTTTCTGATAGTTGAATACTTTGGAAGGTTACAGTTCTGCCCAATACTACATTTAGTCTTCTGCCCCTTCCGCGATGAGTTGTTCCTCCTCTATTTGGAGTTCTGTATTCTTGAAAGTATCCCAAAAGAGCATCGGCCCATCTGGTTTGTGTCACAAGAGAATTTGTATTGTTATTGGTCCCTGCACTGGTAGGCTCTGGCATAGTCAGAATCTTGGAAAGAACTGCCTGCCGGTCAAGAGGAATGATCCCTGATCTTCTGAATCCAGCCTTAACATTTTCAGCGTCTTTCATCCCCATTTCTTCCAAAGCTTCCCTTAGCTTTCTTGGGAATTCACTTTGGTGAAGGATTCCTCCATGCTTTTGTTTCTATTCCTCTAGTATCTGCCACCAAGCAATCTTAAGAGGTTTGATGTCTAAAGGCTGGCAGAGGTGGGTTGAATTTGGTGGTAGGAATATTAAATGCACATCATTCTCCTCACAACTTTGTAGTACAGTCAAAGATAAATGGCTAGACAAATTGTCACCAATTATTATCTTAGTGCCAGCAAGTTTCCTAACATAGGAGAGTAATATTTTGAAGAACCACTCTTCAATTGTGTTCTAATAAAACCAACCTGATAAGTTGGATTTATATTGGGATCCCTCTACTCCGCCTTCATTCCATGTTTCGTACAGATTTTTTGCCTTGTACACAACAAATGGCGATAGGACTGTACCATCACCACTAGCTGCTACCATGATACTTGTGGAAGCTTTAGAAGTGTCCAGGATCCTCTCAGCATGTCTAGCACCTCTCTTAGCTAAAACTTTTGTTGCACCAGGGTCATCTTGAAAGTTTGTTTCATCAAAATTAATGATATTTGAAGGTGAGACCCCAGCAACTGAAACTTGTAATTCATCAAAGTATTGATTAAGAATAGTTCAATTTATGACTGCCCGTGTTCGTTTGATATTTTCACACATTCTGAGACTTAGACATTTGTTGCGTTTTAGATAGCCTTGAATCCACTCACGGCCTGGCCTGTTTTATTTAAAACATTTTTCAACTTTACCACATTTATCTAAATATTGTTTTACAACATCCTTAACATATCTTGGTCGTAAAGGCAGCCCCCATTCAGCAAATACCACTAAGCAGTATATTAAATTAGTCTCTTCTTCAGAGGTTAAGGCAGCCTACCATATACCTTTGAATCTTTGCCGTGTAAACGGCTGTGAAGAGTTGCAAACAGGATATGAAATTCTTCCGCAGCTTTTCTTATACTAGATTTACCTGATTTTATCTTCTTAAGAGCTTGATCAATCAAAGATTCATCATAGAGCTTATTTTTTCTACGGGCCATTTTAACACACTTACATAACCTCAAATTATCAACTTTTCCCGCAATTTTGCTTTATACATCAACAAAATCAGCTGAAGGCATGGATTGTGGATGTGTAGGTCCAAGTGACAGTGAAACAAACTAAAAACAAGTATAGCCAACTTAATTAAACTAACTTTACCTCATACCTTTACTTGTTTATGTGCTCCATGCAAAGTTTTTAGAAGAATGAAAAAGATTTTAAAAAGCATGATTAAATTATTATTGTTTATCTTTATGAGTGTGTAGATTTTTTTTTATCTAAGAGGCTAAGCCCAACGTTAAGGCTTCATGGTAAATATATATATAAAAAAATGAACTCGTGGTCATCAATTATCAATATATCTAAAATTAACCTAGTGATCAACTTTACAACAATTTGTCATTAGCATGAACAAATTTACTAAAAGTATATTGTTTGGGAACTTTAATCAGTTAAAAGGGCTGAATAAAGTGTAAAATGTATTCCCTAATGAGACTTTCTGTATGTACAATAGGGCCCTGCTCATACAGCAGGTTAGGCTTCGATGTAAAGTGGAACATAATTTTTTTTTATCTTTCAAATGCATATGAAATTCTAAAAAAATGTTTACACTATCATATATAAAGTGTGCATTAGAACTTGAGCTAAAAAATTATACAAAAGTAGTTGAATTATTATTCGATAAACAATAGTTGAAATAATTTAATAGTGCCCATCATTAGTGTAAACAGACTGAATTACCATTATAAAATGGTGGTCAAAGTCATTCACTGCGCATGGAATGCTGAAAAACGTCAGAAAAACAAGACGAGTACTGAACATAGTGAACTTGTATATAATTGAAAATCACTTTATTAACGGAACACTGTAAAGCAGGGCCCAACTGTATGGCTTTTTGTCTTGGTATTAATTCACGATAAGCAACACAGTTCTCTGTAACTTGACGGCTCAGTGGACTAATGGCCACAATGTCACCCTCAAGACACTTTCTATTCTTAGCCAGTGTGCCAGTCATTGAATTATCTAGTTTTATTGGTTTTATTGTAAAGGACTAAATGTGAATACCTGAAACTGTAGTGTTTATAGTATAAAAATAAAGGAGTTGTGTTTAAGTCTAATTCTTACACAATCAATTAAACATACTACATATCCCTCACTACTCCTCAAAAGTCCCCAAACACTTTTTTTTTAATATCTGTATAATTTTGAGCACCTTCTGAAGAACTTTAACTGACAGTTTAAAAAGTTACTGAATCTCTTCATATATTCATAAACCAAGTCATGGTTTATGTAGATATCACTTTTATATTATAAGATAAATATGGTGATCTTTTGTAAATGTTGGCAACTCTATTTAATTTTTGATAACTACTAAAAGGTTCTTCCTTTGGTGACCAGCTTATATCATTTTATACTAAAATGTAATTTGGACTTTATATAAGATGTGGTTGATACAAGGAAGTTATAAAAAATATTTTAATATTTTTGGGACTTTGTTTATTATTGATAAACAAATTAAATGCCAATACTGATGGTTAGGAGTCAACTAAGTTTACCCTGATTCAATTCTGGGTGATGTTGGTGAAGATATTTAACATTTAAATAATGGGGAGGGGGTAAGGGGGCTGCTCTCCTTGTAAAAGTTCAGGTATTACAGCTAGATAGTATGTACTATTATGTGTTGTTCTAGATTAAACCAATTTGTAAACTTTGTAATAATATGTTTTTGAAAGAGTACAATAATTACCTAAACTTGTCAACAGATAAATAAAATATATTTTTGAACATATTTGATATGCAATTTCAAGGTGGACTACATTTAATTTTGTTAATGTAAATATAACAAGCCTGTTATAGGATGATTTACAGGATATCCATGTATTTTGAATTTAATATTGAATTCGCCTTATGTGCTTTACACAGATGTAATTAAAATATACGATTAAAACAACTGGATGAGAAAATCAAACATGAAATCCTTGGCTTAATGTGCCGATACTCTTACTCTAGAGCTATCTGGGATTGTTCACTTATAACTAAGTTTAGTAGATGAGTAGCAAAATACCCTTAATTTTGCTGGACATGAGCCCCAAGTTCCAAGGCAAGGGGGGGTTCAAAACTGGTAAGGTATAATTAGGGTTATTCCTAAATCATTTACCAAGCTCCCTTAATACACCTATTAATTTGACCTTCTTCATCCCTACCTTGTTAATGTATATATGTGGGTATCCTAGACAGGTTTTGAGGTGTAGTGCACAAACTTTGTTGGAGATCAATGACCATAAAATAAAAATTAAAACACTGCATGGTGTAAGCCTGCGAGTGAGCTATATCGACTGAGTGACCACCACCATTAGCAATGATAGCGACAACGTTTGTGGCTAGAGGGTGTCATGTGGTCAGCACAGCAACCCCTGTAGCTGTTAATCTCCGTTTTCTGGATCAGAGCTGCTACGTATTTATTCAAGTAGCTCCTCACGAGGCTTAGTTGGACCCCATTCCAGACCCAATGCTTCACAAAAATGTTTTGGAAGTGTCTAGGATTGAAACCGGTACCTATGCATTTGTAGTCAGAAACGCTGATTACTAAACTACAGAGGTGTTTGACCATAAATTAAACTAAGTGTGTCTAAGCGTATATGCTACAATGTTATGTTACAAAAAACCAACGAGGTTACAGCTAGAGCCTAATATTTTTTTTTATACAAGCCCCAACTTGCCTTTATTCTAATTGCTAATAGAAAAGTTAATGGCCATGATCAAAATGTGAATTTCTTAAAGAGGCATTTAATATGCATTATTTACTACATGACTTAAAAACTAATCTATAGTAATATTTTGGTAGGAAAAAACTTAAAAAAATTAAAAACATATTTTTTTGAAGTCAACATTGAAAACATTTTACTTTTTTTTTAATACAAGTATTGATAATATCTAACTAAAACAACTACAGACTGGTGTCACACTTGTGTTGGACTAGCTGGACGATGACAAGGAGATTGAGGTTCGGATTTTGGTTGGGTGTACTGAAGGTGGTGTTTTTTCCAAAATGTCTTTTTAATCTTCCTCCACACAAATGTGGGTACACTTCCTTTAAATTCAACCTCCTAACTCATTAGCGTAATTAGTACATATGCATAGAGCCCGAACAGGTAAGATAAGGTGCTAAAAAAAAGCTCCCAGAATTTTCTTCTTTCCTTCAAGTCATCCAATATTTAAATCCTCCTAAGGATGTGTCCGAAGAAGTCAAATCAAAATGTTGAACGACTTTTCAAACTATTTTTCTGAGTTTATTGTTAAAAAATTTAAAATCGTAACCCTAAATATATATATTTTGAAAGAGTATGTGGAACTGGCCCATTCCATTCGAGTTTAGGTAAGTGTTGTCCTGTATTAATTATAGCACCATATTTGAAGCATTCTAAGTTTGGATATGAAACTGGCCCTATGTCGTTTGGAAATTGATCAATATTTGGGGTATTCTAGGAAGTAAGGTCTTTACTCACCAGAGACTGATTCTTAAAAATTTAACAATTTTACACCCAATATCTGCAACATTTGGGGTCAAATAAGTGTGTGAACCGATGTTTTCTCTTATAAAAGAGACCAAATAGCCGAAAAGATCAGGGCTTATCGACACATTATTTTGTCACCAATTATGAAAGTGACAACACTAGTATCCACACCCTTGCTGCTAAATGAAAGTTTCTAGTAAAAATAGAGTACCGCTAAACATTTTAAAAAATCTTAATTTTCTTTTAAATGGTGATTATTGTTTTTTTACTAAAGATGGTAACTATTGAATTTTCAAAAAAAGATATTATTTAGTTAAGGACTTGTAATATGCATTTGGGACAGGGATGAGGAAGGTAGAATCCAGAGGCACTGTGCCCACATTTATGTGTAAGCAGAGTGGAAAACCATTTGGTAAAAAGAAAGTGCTCTGCACATCCGGCTGAGGTTCAAACCCTTTCCTTGCCTCCAGCAAGCCAGACTAGATGAACTTATATATGTATGTAGTTTATATGATCCCTTTGTTTATAATCATGTAGGCCTATTCCATTTTGAGAAAAAAATACATTTTTAATACCAATAGCCAACTAATGAAAACAGTCCATTCTCACATTTATAAATGTTAGCATTTTATTTGTAAATAAAAAAAAATGTAAGTAGGTACCATGATACAAGAAAGTAAAATGGACACACTTTACTCACAAACTTGAACCTGAATGTGAATGAGGGTTCTTGTAACAGTTAGTTTGTTTTAAAATCAGGATTCCATCATATGGAAGCTATTTTAGAAATGAAAGGTGTTTCATTATTTCAAATAGTTTTTCTTTAATTACAATTGTAGTCTGGAGATATTTTTAATCTCATAGGATATAAGTTAACTGATTATATGAAACCAATACTGCAGGTGTACATAAATATTATACAATAGTGTTTATCAGAGTGATGTTGAGAATAGAGTACTTCCAAGAAGTAAAATAAAAGGGATATTACAGTAACAAAAAATAATTATGAAGCCCATATACTATTACACTTGGAAGGTGTATATTGAGTTGTGTGAACATGGGAAAAAGAGTTCAATCATTCAACTCTAATAAGTCTTAAGAATCACTGGTTTATGGTAATCTTTATTTTGAAAGTTTGTACTCTTGTCCAGGTAAGCTTGATAAGAATGTTAATGAATATCTTAAAAGTATTTTCAGCATGCAACCTTATTTAAACACAGTTACAAATAATGTTAAGGATTTTTCAAAACAGAAAATTGCTCACATGAGAAAATGTTCCTCAGATGTAATGTGAAAGTTTTATATTCAATTAGTGTAAATTAAATAAAGATTGTCTATTTTAATAAAATTAAATATGTTCTAATAACTTTCCACGCTTTTAGGGTTCCATTAACTTCGGTGAAAATAATCAATGCAATTCATTTCGCTAGTGATGTAGGCTGTATGGATTTTAACTTGATTTACAGCATTGTATGCTATTAAATTTAACGGTTAATTTCAAAACTTAATACCGGTAATAGTTTTTGTTGTTAAGAGTAACTTATTTACAGTTGGTTTCCAGCATACTTAACCAAAACATGTCGGTCTCATAAGATCGTAACATAGTGAATTGGCTTACAACACAATTTTTTTTTACCATTAAAGTAGGTAGATACTTATCTACAAAATCATGAAAACAGATGCTCTAGCTTGCTGAAAAATAAATAAAAGAATAGTAGAACAAAGCACCATAATAGATCCCAGTAAACTAATATAAATAAATAAACTCTTTCATCTTTACCTAATCTCTAAACCTTTAGGTACAGTAAATAAAATATATTTCAAACTAGGAAATTGTAGATTACACCAACTGATGACTGGAAATTTTGTTTTGAAGCACAGCACAATGTAATCAATACAGTCAAATTCTTGGTTACAATAATCAAATTGGCTCTGACTGAAACTTTTAATAAATGTTATGTAGACAAACATTTTATACTGAGTAGGCTTAATTACAATAAATAAAATTCATTTTTAACTAACTGATGTTCACATGTACTTAAGACAACTCCTAAATTGGTAATCTACTTAAAACCTTTAAGCTGCTCAATTTTAGATAGATCAAACCATATAAATGTTTAAACAGTTACAAATCAGCCCAAACTGAGGATATAAACATATCCAACATTATTTAGAGATGCACTGACAGCACTAGATACTTCACTTCCCTGGTCAATTGTAGGAGTAGATTGAGGCTCGTTGACAGCTCGAGAATGATTAGAACCCTCAGACCGGTGTAAAAAAGTGCTGAAATCCATACAGTTCCATTGGTCTGTCACCTGCATTTCGAGCAATCTCAACCTTTGCTGTGCTGAAATCTTTTCCCGGGCAAGACGTTCTATTTCATGCTCCATTTCTTTCTCTTGATGTCGAAGCGACTGGATATACCGCACAGCGTTATGTAAAACTCCTAAATTGGTGCATTTTTTGTTGTTGCATGTGGGCAAATTACTACGGAGCAGCTTGAAACAATCACTAAGGTGTGAGCGTCGTCGCCTTTCAAGTTTGTTATGCACTTCACGGGTACGCTTGTGACGGTGTTCTCCGTCATTTGGGGAGGATGTAAGACTGGGGCTGAGTGGTGACAGTCCATCTTGGGGACTACTGTCAAATGTAGGTGAATTAGGAGGAAGCGACCCATTGGTTTTAAGTGTCGATAGCTTGTTCGAAAGTGTTTCATCATGAGGTTCAATTTTGAATAGTGATAAATCAACATTCCCAGCCTCACAATTAATTTGATTAACTAGTTTTGGCACTTTAACCGGAAGCAAAGTACCAACTTGGGTGTTGGGTTGAGTAGGGCTTGTGAGTGAGTTCTTCAACATCAGCACATCAGGTAGTGACATTTCGTTGCAAAAGTTTTTTCTGGGAACTGAAGATTCACAAAATGAAGCTCCAATTTGGAGGTGATCATTAATTATAAGTGATTTGGATGGCAGGGTTTCACCCTGAGGGTAGGTATTTAGCGCGGAAGACTTGGGGACAACGCCATTAAGCAGTAAACCTTGCAGGCGTGAGGTGGGTTCACTTGTTGGAACGAGAACATCATCAGGAGTTAATTCTAGGCTCCTTTGTTGTAGAATGCTGTTGCTATCGATACGTGGAAACACAACTTCTCTTTTAGTTTGTCTTGGAGAGTCACTAGTAAATTCTGTGACGGCCGTCTTTTTTAACTGTTGCCTAGCTTCCTGCAACTCTAAAAACCGTGCAGCTTCTAAAAGTGTTTCCAGACTCATGATTGCTCTAGAATAATACTGTTTCTTCAGTGAGTATTAGCCATAAAATTATACAATTAAAAATATTTAGACCTTTGCTAAAGACTTATCACAGAGACGCGTGTATTTGGCTCCCAAAGGCTTACTCGTGACTTCTTGAACAGTCCGCCTTTTAGTTGTGACGTCACAAATATTACTTGCAAAGAGTGGACGGACTATTATGGATCGCAGACAACACGCCACGCAATCACCCAATTAATGTCACTAGAGTTCACTTCTTTTTAAATCTTTCAGTTTCACTTAGATTATGGAATAGGAAGTACTCGGAATAATATGATTTCTTCTATTTTTCTAAAAGAATCACTAAATCTAAACAGTAAGCTATTCTACTAGGTATTACTAAACATTTGCGTATTGACGTTTACACCAACACGTCATATACAGCACGCGCACACTGTTTTTGCCACGCGGCCTTGCTACTGTCACGTGTATGGGACTAGAAGTACCAAAACTATATTAGTTTAAGCTAATACTGTCAAGAAAAGTAACTAGATATTTTAAGGATACAATTTGCCTGTATGTATTATATTCCATTTATTTCACCATAAACTCTAGGAATATAGTTAATCATTTAAATGTATGTAATTTGCAATACATAAACTTGAATATTGACGGTTCGTTCGTCATTTGGTATTAATAGCTAGGTATGACTTTACAGAAGTATGTTGGCAAAATGAAACGTCAGATTCATTTTCAAGCTAGACCACGCCCGGGGGAGGGGCTTGGCGTGACAATGGTCACGTGCCTCTCTTTCTTTTGATCTCGTGAATATCAAAATGAATTAAGCTTTTATTTACTAGTGTGATTTCCGAAAGTTGTGTTTGTGTTTGGTAACGCTCATACTATTTAATGTTTTAAAAAAAATTCTTGTCCGAGATAACTATACATGTTATTATATCTACATACACGATTCAGTATGGGGGGCTAATTTTTCATATGACCTGTTATATGAGAATCACTATTTAATTTAGAACACCTTAACTTCAAATTCTTGTAGGTAAGTCTGCAAGTGTAAGAGCAATACTTGAAACTAGCTTTTTCTTTTTTTATGCATATAATATACTTACAAAGAATATTTCCCCTAAAATATTGAACATTCTAATAACGTTGCGATGAAGACAAATAATCGTGACAAATTAATATAGGCTATTCGTAAAAATTTTTTTAAAAATATATTATCTAAATTATCGACAGCTATGTACAATGTAATATGTATATTGCATTAACATAACCACTAAGCGCGCGTTATATTTGAAATGTTGGTAATTCATTCAATTTCAGTGAAACCAGCTTTTGTTTATCACCTCTTAATTCTTATCTAGAATTTATCTTAATCTTATGTTATCGCAGAGTTTAAACACAAACTTAAGTTTTTTGCGCAGTCGGCTGATGTTATTATTTATTATAAGTGTGTGACACGTAAAGTACAAACTTGTGTTACTCTATGTAAATTATTCAAACATGTTGTATGGAAATATGTCCGATATTAAGGTTACACCACTAGGGGCAGGCCAAGATGTGGGGCGAAGCTGCATTTTACTCTCGATGGGAGGGAAAAATATAATGTTGGATTGCGGAATGCACATGGGATTCAATGACGATCGGCGATTTCCTGACTTTTCTTACATTGCCCCAGAAGGTCCGGTTAGTAGTTACATTGACTGTGTTATAATTTCTCACTTCCACTTGGACCATTGTGGTGCGTTGCCGTATTTTACAGAGGTTTTCGGCTATAACGGACCCATTTATATGACACACCCTACTAAAGCGATTGCTCCTATCTTGCTGGAGGACATGCGCAAGATAGCAGTTGAGCGTAAAGGTGAAAGTAACTTTTTTACATCACAGAATATTAAAGATTGTATGAAAAAGGTAGTAGCTGTGACATTACACCAGTCTATTATGGTTGACAGCAAGCTAGAGATAAAAGCGTACTATGCTGGCCATGTGCTGGGTGCTGCCATGTTTTGGATAAGGGTTGACTCTCAATCGGTTGTTTACACTGGTGACTACAACATGACCCCAGATCGTCATCTGGGTGCAGCCTGGATTGACAAGTGCCGCCCAGACATTCTGATATCAGAATCAACCTATGCCACTACCATCCGAGATTCTAAACGTTGCAGAGAACGGGATTTTCTCAAAAAGGTTCATGAATGTGTGGAGCGTGGGGGTAAAGTGTTGATACCAGTTTTTGCGTTAGGCCGAGCCCAAGAACTATGCATATTGCTGGAAACATACTGGGAAAGAATGAACTTGAAAGTTCCCGTTTATTTCGGTACAGGAATGACTGAAAAGGCAAACAATTACTATAAGATGTTTATCACATGGACAAATCAAAAGATTCGTAAGACTTTTGTTCAAAGAAACATGTTTGACTTCAAACACATAAAACCGTTTGATAAATCTTACATTGAGAATCCTGGCGCGATGGTAGTGTTTGCTTCCCCAGGCATGCTTCATGCTGGTTTATCACTACACATATTCAAGAAATGGGCCCCAAATGAAAATAACATGGTCATCATGCCAGGATTTTGTGTCAGTGGAACTGTGGGCCATAAAATTCTCAATGGAGCTAAGAAAGTTGAGTTTGAGAATCGCCAAATAGTGGAAATCAAAATGTCTGTTCAATACATGTCTTTTTCTGCTCATGCTGATGCCAAGGGAATTATGCAGCTCATTCAATACTGTGAACCAAAAAATGTGTTGTTGGTTCATGGTGAAGCAGCCAAGATGGAGTTCCTGAAAACAAAAATCGAGAAAGAATTTCAACTCAAGTGTTTTATGCCCGCTAATGGAGACACGTGTATTGTGAAATCTGATGTTAATATCCCATCCTCAGTCTCTCTTAAGCTGTTGAAAGATGAAGCAAAGAAGAGTAATATTCTTCCTCCAGACCCTAAAAGACAGCGGATAATCCACGGTGTGCTTGTGACGAAGGATGTATCTCTGTGCGTAATGGATGTGGACGATGCGTGTAAGGAGGCGGGTATTAACAGGCACTTGATACGATTCACATCCACCCTCCGACTTGAAGATTCGGGTTCACCATCAAAGACTGCGGAGAAACTTCTCCAGTTGATAAAGACAAAAATAAGAGACCTACCCCTTCAGTTCACAGACTGCACCATTTCTGTAGAGTCTGTTCTTGTGAAAGTGGAAAGCAGTGAAGATGAGATGAAGACTGTTTATGTGTCCTGGGATAATCAGGACGAGGAATTGGGAAGTCAAATACTAGGAATACTCAACACGATTAGAAATTGAGTTTTCATATGAATAAAACTAGAATAATTTTTTAAATTGATAGGCCTATTTTATTTAATAAAATTTCACTAAATACTATAGTATGTATTTTATTATTTACAGCAGCATTGGTATAAGCTACCTGGATTTAGGCTACCCTTTGTTTTTTTTCAAGCTACACAATTATTTCTAGGCTTTGCTTTAGACCTAATAGTCAAACTGATATTTTTGAAGTTAGCCCAACTTAAATTTGTATTGGCCTATTCAAAATTGAGGATTGTTTTTATTGCTTTAATTATAGATCTATAATTTAAATTAAGATGTGGTTAAATATTGCACAGGTTTCACATAACCCCCTGTTAATGCTAGAAGCAATTCACATTGAAATACTTTTGCGGTATAGGCCTACCTACCATTATAACACAGTTAATTTTCACCTTACAAAACATTCATGCTGAAATCATGATTAACTTATTAAATTTCAATATTTTCTATCATTGTTTCAATATCTCCTAACTATAGGCCTACCCTAGTTCATATGTAGGCCTACCTATTGTAATACCTACTTGGTACATTTTTATTTTGATAAAGGGCCTAGTTAATTTAATTACTTTATATACCTAGTGTGTCAATTTTTTTTACACTTATGAAGGCCCAGAATTAATTGTATTCATCAAGTAATTTATATTTGGCCATGTACATTACAATACTTTTCATAAGAACCTTATCTAATAGGTAGCAAAGTTAGGCCTATAGATCTACTTTCACATATTCATATGTCAACTCAAATATTCTGCAGATATTAGGGCCTACTTAAATCATATGGATTTCTATAAAAACACTAATAATAGTAAAATGTCATCATGTTTGACCACAAAAAAATAGGTTTGCATTTTTTTAAAAGCTCTAAGACTTGACTTACCTATTGAAATTGGAATGTGGCTAATGATTTGACACACATCACCTACATTTAATTAATTTGCTATTAAAAGGTATCAGCTTTGTGTTGGTAGCATTTATACTATTTTCACAATAAATAAATGGTATTTAAAAAAAGAAAAGAAAAAAGGCACTAAATGGCTAAGTTATATTAAACTCAGCTGAAGAAGGCGACTGATGTACTCTGAAAATTACTTTGTTGTGTTTTAACTGTGAACTTTGAGGCCTCCAATTTTCTGCTGTGTCAGCCTTGCCCTGCTATCCTCCTTTCATTGTTTAATTAAATGGTATTTAAATCGTTTTGTTGTGATCTGCAACTTCCTAGAAGTTTGTGATTAAAAAGAGTAGTAAAGTATTTAGGCCTTATTTAACTTGTAGGTGGTATACACATGAGTAATATAATTTAGGCTATTTTTTCTTCAAGAGAAACATGTTTAAATTTAACTTGTCTTTTTTTGCAAGTTAAAAGTAGCTGGGTAAGTTGAAATAATCAAATTTAACTACACAAGTAATTTCAATAAGTTTGATCAATAAAATTAATTTTATTGAATTCTCCAAGCAGGGTGGATACCTGTGTGTAATATTTTATAAATGTAACTTTGAAATAAATTCATCAAAACTCTGCCAGAGAAAGAGTATCACATTGTGATCATCATCTAACTAGTCTGATAAACGTAATAGTAAAAACTAATAGAGAAAATTTGTTGATAGGTACCGATTATTTTGAATTTTTTGTCAGGAAAATGTATCCTGTGCCCTCTTTCTTCCAAAGTATGTAAATTTGGAAGGGAAAAGCTAAAATCTTGACTCATTTTTATACTAAAGCCTAGGCCTATATAATAGCAATTTCTCTATAAACATAATTAACACTCTGATAAAAACAAACTCTAAACTTCTTTAACAGCTGTTTCTCTTACAATTTTCATGTATAGGATGCTAACTACTATATAATATGTTAAGGTAGTTAAAATTTTATTTTTAAAAATCTCATATTTGCTATTTTTTTCTTTGGTTTAAAGCTTTTTCTTCGTCTTCTTCTTTTCATGTTTGTGTTTTATGTTGCTTTTATGTTAATTTTTTGAGCATTCCTTGCGAGTAAATATTTTAGCTCCTATTACAATCTATATGCATCTACTTTGTTTTGGCAATAAAGCCTATAGATTTAGACAATTTATCTCAATAAATTAGTTCATTGCATTTTGATTTCAAACAAGAAAAGTTTACCTTACGTTTGTAACAATTTGGTATGAGGCCAGCAGTCTCAGGTATGACCAAGGAGGTAAATTCATTGTGATTTTCTCATCTCTCTTTAGGCAAATACTGGTCCTTTTCTTTAAAGTCAACATCGTATGTTCTTAAATTAGTTTTAGATGATAGTAGTTACAAGAGGCTTAGCACTAAAAATAAATTGAGCTGACTCCACCTATAAGTTAACTTAAGCTATTAACCAAAAGCATAAATGGTCTCTATGTACCATGCTTGATTATAAAATGTTGCATACATAACATAATTTTAGCCAACTTTAAAAAAAAATGTTTACTAAAATTAAACCAAATCATTTAGGACTGATTTGACTACAAGCATTTGTATTAGAAGCTTACTGAATATACAAAATAAAATCAAGTGACTATGGCGTTTTAGAGTTTGTGCGACGTGGATAAACTATACTGAAGAAGTGATACCCTTCACTTGACGTTCACATAACATGAAAGTTCTCCCCTGAACAGATCTTAAGTTGAATGTCGTTAAGTTGATTACTTCATGATGGCTTTAATTTCAAAACATGAGAACCATTACATGAAGTGAATGTTAAGTTTATCATGATCTTGGCATCAGCTTAAGACTTCTCAATGTATATGTTGCAAAAAGAGATTAAGAAAAACCCAATTTTTTCTGGTTAACATTCAATAACATTTTATTCTACAAGTATTATAATAGTTATGAAAAAGGGCCAGCTATAGATCACATAACCAGACATGAATATATGAAAGTAGATCTAGTAGCTTTTCTAGCCATCAGATAACTAACTACCTCTTAAGAAAACTGGGATGTAGCATCAGTTAATAGATTCTAAAAATATGTTAATGAAAGTAATTATGTCACAACTTTTCGTGTTAATTTGTTTAACAGCTATGCATGGATAAACATAGCTAAGAAATTAGATTACCATACTAGCCTGGATATAGTACGGCCTTGCACATAGTACAACCCTACAATTTTGAAGGTGTCCTACATTGAAATTAAAAGGTCTCGAATATTAGATTTGAAAACACCAAACTTGTTAGCAGCCTGCATGTTATTTGTTTGTTGCGACTAGCATATTGCTTTTAGTTTGAAATTCATATAATAATGTATCATAGCCCATTCTCTAGTTTACTTGAGATGGCGAGGAAACCTCTTTTCAACATAAAATTCTGATGGTTTTCTTTAATATCATTAACATATTCTGCCACCAGCAAACACTGTCCTACTGAATTACCATTTAATTGACACTGAAGGATGGAAATCCTCGCTCTCTTTATTTTCAACTCGCTTTTTTTTTAGCACCACGTCGAACTATCCATTCAGGTTATATGCTTACATACTAATTACACTAATGGGCTAGAAATTAGGAAGGGTGAATTTAGAAGAAGTGAACTCTTATTTGTGGGGAGAGAGTGGAAATCATTTTAAGAAAAACCACCATAGTAAACCAGACTGGGATCAAACCAAAAACTCTCCATCAGCAGTCTAGTCTATTGCAAGAGTAGCACCTTAGACCATGCAGCTACCAAAGTAGGTCATTTGGAACTAGAGTTTATTATTAGACACAGGCAATAATTGCTGCCACCAGCCGGTATAGTTCCAGCAGGTTACAAAATTAACCTCTTAAGGAATTTACTATTTTTACTATTCAGTGAAAAATGTTAGGCTATGTCTATAATAAGAGTAGTTTTAGGAGAACAATTTTAAAAGAAGAAAATTGTACTGTATTTGGGTCAATAGGGTAATAATATAATCAGCATGAAATAAAATATGTTCCATGGTTTTAGTGATTTGTAAAAATTGATCGAAGTAGGCTTGATTGTTTTTTTAGTTTATCACTTGACTTTGATATTTGTCAAAAATGAATTGATAGTATGCTACAGTATTTCCATTTTGACGCAAGCAAATGCTATTAATTCAAAATGTATTATTTTTAATGAACATAAACATGAACAAAATAAATGACTGAATGCATGTATTTCTATTTAAATACAGCTTTTGATGTTAACATCTTAAATATGACAGATGCTTATGAACATTTTGTTAGCTTACTATAAATAAATTTATAGCAAAGTTTAATTTCCAAATTATCTGGGATTCAAAGGGTAAAGTAAAATGAATTAAAAAAACAATTGCATGGTTATTTTTATTTGTGACATTAAAAGTTAAGTTTATAAAACACCACTAATTATACAATTTACTTCGACATACAAAACAGAGCAAAAATTGCCTTTCAAACCATTTACAGTTTGCACATAACTAAACATAGTTGAAAAGATAAAAGCAACGTGGAGTACACACACACACTACATTTAGAAGAAAAAAAAAAGGATAAGCATTATTAATGAATTAATAAAATACTAAGGCTATCAACAAAACAATATAGATAAAGGACACAATTTATTTACAATGGCAGAAAATGGTGCATATTACCTTTTTGATTTAAGACATTTTGGTCGAAAACCCTTAAAATAATTCTTCAACAAATACAAGTATTTAAATCTACCATCCACCAAATGAGAGTAGGTTTAAAAAAAAATCTGGCACACCTGGAGATTGTATTTTAGTGGAGGTTTCGATATATTTTACAGACACCATTATTGTGTCTTGATAATATTAGTAATAATGTAACTTCCACTTAAAAATAGGTCTTTTATAGAAAAAAAAGTTAGACCAGAGCAAAATCTACTAAATACACTTTGCTCAAGCCAATATTTTGGCAAATTTGCCATCTCTAGTAAATTTAAATTAAAAATATTGATTGGTTTTGATCAAGATTTTATCATTGAATTCCTTAACTTAATTTATATTCTACAAAATTAGATACAAATTATCATACATGCCAACTTTCATGTTATGTTTCAATTGCCACAGAAACTGTGTATATGATGGGACCACATTATGTAAAGGAGCTAGTGTGTTAAAATTAAAGCCGTTACAATATACTTAATGTAACATAAGAATTGAGTGCTACTTAATCAGTCTTATCTACGAGTTCAATTTTTTTTTTAAATTGGTTTTAAAATGGTTCAAATTCAATGACTGTGTTGACTTGAATTTTTTTTATGCCACTTAAACATTAAGACACTGTTTCTGCTATGTGAATATAATGTAATTATATCAATGTTAAGTTGACAATTATTTCGGCATTAACATGCATGCCTGGCCACTTTCAAAATTTAAAAGTTGCCCGTGCTACTTATTCAAACTTAACTCATTCCCTGACACACACATGTGTAGGCCCAGCAGCCATTTTTCTTATCGTATGCATTGTTAAATGTGCATGCACATTAATTTGAGAAGGTTGATTAAGAGATTTCATTGGTTCTATGCCTGCCAAACATCTTATCTTGGGTAGAGCGGACAAAGTAAAGAATAGTTGAACTTTAGAAGAACAGCTCGCGCTGATAAGTTGGAAATCTTGTGATTGGCTTAGAGTTTGTCACATGATTAAGTTTCTGTTCTACGCTAGTTTTTCGGCAAATGTGTGAATCCACAGTAACCCATTTGCCGACCTTGAAAATCCAAAGGCCATCTGCACAAATACCCTCTTTGTTGGGCTCTTCTCACTTTCTACACCCTACCCCCCCCTTCCCCTTTAACTGTGCATTATTTCACTAAACAAATTCCAGCAAGTAGAGAGAAGAGTAAACAAAGAGTCATTCATCACACAGCACACCTTTTTCAAGAAGCTGCAAATCTGAACCTGTCAGTCACCCAGACTGAGCTTGAGTAGCTATTCGGGCTCACTTGAAAACCTGAATCATAGATCCCCAACAATAACTTATTGCAATGAAACATTGATACACACCTGCACCAGGGAAGGTTCGGGCGAACAAGACGTTCAATGCCTGTGCCAGGGATAGGGTTAACGGAATAAACTACTTCAAAAGATAAATCAATTTTAGGAAGTGATATTTTAATCTCTATTTTAGGATACAACTGTACAAGATGACATGTAAGTAACTATTGAAAATATAATCTGCAGAACTTATTAGGGCCCAACACTGAATTATCTTTATTAGTGTTGTATACATGCTTGAAAAAGTTCTTCCTATGTCACTGTGGCACAACATAATACATATTTTAAAATTGAAAAGTACTACTCCAGGGTGCTGGCTTTTAGACAATTCCACACTAAATTCTGTGTGTGGAAATAAAATCTTCAAAATGTAAGGATATCATTTATCCTCAGACTAACAACTCATTTATTGAATGGTAAAAATCACACAAAAATCCCTCTCACCTTAAAAAACAAAACTAGCTTAGCAATAATGTACACGAAAGTCAATCAAGAATGTTAAATTGGAGGTATGCCTTATAGGCTACAGGATTTCTGGTAATTTAACATAACCAGATAATATAATATTTACAGCAGCTACCCCTTGTTACAATCATACTCATTCATACATCTAACTAGCATTGCAATTAACATAATTTACATTACATAAGTATTCTTGGCTAAATTTATACAACATTAAAAATGTGATACCTAGCAAAATGTAAGCTTGTATAACAAGCAGTCAAGCTGTTTGGCAAAAACAGTGACATAAAAAAAATCAAAATTACAATACATATTATAGATCCAGGTGGAGCTAAGTTTATCTATACTAAACCAATGTTATTATATTATTATAGTATTTCATTTTTAACAGTACTTTAATGTAGAAAGGTTATTTTTATTTTCAGAAGATGTTTTCATTACAAACCATTCTACTTTCGGACAGTTTTCTGTTAAAGAGTAATACTGTGATAATTAAAATTTACTGTAGGACAAATTAAGAGGCTTAAATATTAAAATTTACAAGATATGAGTTAACACATTTGTTAGGATCATAAATGTAAAACAGTCTTTTAAAAAGTGTAGCTAAATGAGTTATTAAAATTTCCACTAATTTTTAAACCGATGGGTAGTAAGACGCGGTGCTAATATTATTATTATTTTAAACCAATGTTGAGAACACAGAAAAAAGCAGTCTATGTTTCAGACAACATATTTTATAAAATACAGTTTAAATAGATTTAAAAAAAATCATATGGATAAAAATGCAACTTTTTTCAATTCCTGTGTTCATAATCCAAAACTAAAAGCTGTGTTCTTGATCAAAAATAGAGAAATTTAAAACCTAAAATCTGAATAACATAAATAGGTGGCATAAAGCATAACACACACTGTATTTTGAGTTTTGAATATTGTTTATCCATTACAATAAGATGGAATTTGAATATATATGAATAGTAATGTATGTATATATAAACACATTTTAACATATAGACTTAAAAAGCCTATGTAGTATATATTTAATAAGCTTGCTTGGCTGATGCAATATCATTTGAATATACAAAAATTAACTCTTGCATATATAAGTTATTTAAGATAGGCTAATTGATCTGGTAAAAGTAAATTAGTATTTTAGTCACTTTCTAATTCAAATGATTTCAACTTGAGGGTATATTGTACCAAAGCTTAGTGTAATTGATTAAATTGACTACTAATGTATTGTATATACTCTTACTTTATTAAGTCGTTGAAGAGTATATATTTATCGGTCTTCTAATCGTTTTTAACTAACTATAAGAACTCTGCTATTTGTACATATAAAAAATTGCCAGAAAAAGGTGATGCATCCATTTAACTTTTTATGAACAACACTAAACATAACTAAAATATTTTAATTTAAATACAAGATAAATATTAAGTCAAGTTGTAATGATGCTGTGTTAACATTTTAAACATTAACTTAATGAAACAATGAGATCAATTTAGTGCAATTCATCATTATAAATGATATTTAGTCAAGTATGAACAAAAATATCAGTCACCAAGCAATTACTTGTAACTAGGGGGAGCGAAGCTTCGACTTGGCTTCGAAACAAACATTAGCTTCGACATTGCTTCAAAACAAATTTTGGCTTCGCCAATCAAAATATTGACAGCTAAAATACTCCATTTATGTTAAATTGTAGCCATTCTGAGCTGTTTTGTACACTATAAATTAATATGTATATGAACAAATCTGAAGAAATTGAATTACATGTTTTACTAATAGCTTGATGTCATATTAACATGTAATATTACAAACCATTGTGCACTAACACATTTTCAAAGAAATTTTAGTGTATAAAGTAATTTAAATAACCACAATATAATATTTTTTCAAGCATCAAACATCTAGAATAAAATATTTGAACTTTGATTAGGCTTCGAGAATATTTCATTAATTCGATTCAAGTTCACTTCGAATTGAAAAAGAGGACTTCGCACACCCCTACTTGTAACAGATAGTTTCATTCCAAGATTTAGCGCCAACCAAACACAAATATCCTTATGATCATGTGAGTTCACAGTTGACCTATGATTGTATGCATGCGTTGAAATGCTATTCAAATACCCAACCACATTAAATAACGATTATCTAATTAGCCAACTTCAATGTTGACCATATGTTGTTTTGTCAACTTGAAATTGCTTACTTTATGAATAGTTTATTCAAAATGACTCCACAAACAAAGCTTGGAGATTATATATTTGGAAGAAGGTACAGGAAAGGTGGATAGAAACATATAAAAGGAACAAACAATATGGCTTTCACAATGAAAAAGAACACAGTCCACACTTTACATTGCTGCCATTGGACAGTAAGGTAATGGCTTTCTCTTTGAAGAAAATAGATTGTTACCACCAAATCCCCCAATATAGTTTCATTATATCCCAAGTCATCAGGGGGAGTGTGAAACACACAATACAACTCCCTGAAAGATAGAATGAAACCTAGGTCGGGGTATTTGGTGGTAATGATCGATTTTCTTCAAGAGGCAACCATTACCTCTTTGTCCATTGGCAGCAATGTAAAGTGTGAACTGTGTTCTTTTCATTGTAAAAGCCATATTGTGCTCATTTCTTTTATGTTTCTATCCACCTTTCTTGTACCTTCTTCCAAATATAATAAAATTACCTCATAAAGCGAAAAGAGGTTTTCCTTAAAGAGATACACCTAACGTTTAAAATATATATTTGGAAGAAGGTACAGGGAAGGTGGATAGAAAAAAATATAAAAGGGAGCGAAAAGAGGTTTTCCTTAACGAGCTAGAGTAGCTAAATTTAGACAAAAAATATTTATTTAGTGGATCATTTTGTTGTCAAAGAAAAAAACCTTAAATAGAAACACTAAAATAGAAATTTACTTTGGTCTAGACTTTAAATAATATCTTCTTAAATCTTAATACAAGTTTACAAACTCTCCATTTTCTCAAATTCAATTCACTTCAAAGAAGACCGACATTCTTAGGGATGCGAGTATCAAATTGCTCCAACAGATCACAGAACTAATAACAGTACCACTCATTTTTTCAACACTAGAAGGAATGACCCAGTCAAATATTTGATAAGCTTCCTTTAAAATATGATAGGTCATAAATGTTTATTTTGCACGGTTTCAATCAAATTTTATAACCAAGGGTCTCTGAAAAATCAGACCATCAATACCTTTATAAATACAGTTACAAGTCACCCTTATCTAAAAGGAAGGTGAGCGCTCAATTCGACTGGTGACACCTCTTGTTATTTCTTGTTTCAAAACTCATGACAAATATTTCTAGACATATCCAAAGCAAGACACCCAAGGCCTGCAAGATTGGGGTTGTAAAACTTCTAATAAATCAAAGAACCAGTGCTTTCAGAGCAACAAGTATGTGTATGGCCCAAGTACAGATGTGCATTATACTGGCACTAAATACTTTGACAGAAATGCTGATTATGTATGAATTCAGAAACACACACTTATTGGTACCAAGTTATATTTCATTTAGATGTACAAAGGGCTAGGTCTGTCACCAACAGGTGCAATTTTGAATTCCGTGTGAAGTCTCTCTCGTTTATATACACGACAATCCCATGCAGATGTAATTTGTTATATTAACCACATAGAAAAAGGGAACCAACTTCCCAGATACCGATTTTCATCCAAATTGAACTCTTGTCTATACGTTGCGTCCATCCTATTGGATCCGCCAGCTTGAATTTTTTTTCATGTTTCGGGTATTTTTAATAAAGATGGCATGATCCATAGCTTCAGCTCTTCGGAGTATCATTAAGTTGGAGTAAGAACCCTTGAAGTACAGACACCACATGGAATTTATATATTTATATAGTGTTCTTTTTATTAAAAGCTTCATAAATTCACAATGGTTTATTTCATGTTTGAGCTATGGAAAGCTTTGATTTAATAAAAGTAAAGCTAAAAACATGTTGTACCTTACACTAAAATTAGTTTAGTTTTAAAAATAGGACATACAAGAAATATGCAACAAGATGATTCAACCTGTGACTAGTTCTAGGTAGGCAGTAAATACCTGGGTGTCGTCCTAGTGCTAAACAAATGAATACTTATTCGTTTTGATACAAAGATTAATGGATATACATGTTTCCAAATTGATCAGATACAGGGAAAAATTAGCAATATCTGGATATTCCAGCAAATGAGCCTTAAAACATTGAATATAAAATGCAGGGTTGGCTTAGAGAGATCAAATTTTATACAGGTGCTAAGCTCTGACCCGAGAGGTTGAGCTCCACCCAGATTCACCGGGTGGGGTTTTCCCATTGTGATTTTCTTAATCATATTTCAGCATCTTTTCTAAAAGTAAATTTGGGATGTTTTGTTAAATATTCACATTCATTTTGTGCCACTAATTTATATTATATTCACCGATTAGAATCCAAGTTTGTTGCTTTAACCATGTGATATGATATGGTTATCCTTCCTGATTCTTAACAAGTTCTATTCAATTACCTATGTCCATAACTAACCCTTAGAATGTTTGTTAGTAATTTTATTTTAATAAAAGGGTTCGTTCAGTAATGTGGGTTGCAATCCTGACTTTTGATTCGGGGGGAGTCAAGGTTCAATACTAACAAAGTACACTGGATTTTAATTTTTGGGTGGTTATTCTACCTACTTCCAAACAACTAGTACTGTATTTCCTTAATGTTCACCCTTTTTTATCCCATAAGAATAAATTAGTTGGTTTAAATTGCAGATAGTAAAATGCACACATATCAATAAAAGATTCTAGTAACTACAATAACCTAAAGGGGGTTGTTTACTCTCCTGTTCTTATATTATTTATGCTGTTTATTCTTCTTCACCCCTCCCATTCAAAATATTTCATTTATGAAATGAACTAAATTATAAGTTTATCCATGAGAAAATAAAATATGTAGCTAATCAGCTGTTTTAAATTTATGTGACAGTACATCATGGGTCAACAAACAGCGTGTGAATCGCTGAGCCACTCAAGCAGATTCTGATTTATCTTTTAAACAAAGGTGTGAATCAAGTTTTACTATACTATATACCAATATACTGTAGTTTTGCAAGACATTTCTTGGGCCTAATATTTAATTTGGTTTAGTTTACAATTACACTTAGTAAAAATACTTTTTTTTATCCAATTGCCAAACCCTTCCTTCACCTCTGACAAGATGTGTATTAATCACAATTTGTGAATGTGGGGAATGCCAGACCTCCAGTGGTTCAGATCCCACGTTAAACTGTAGATCCTCTATTTCATCTCACAATCACCCTACCATTACACATTAGCGTAAGAGTGTATAACCTGAACAGGTAGTAAAAGGCCATGATCTTTTTTTAATATAAAATTCTGTGGTACATCAAGTATCCCCCTGAAACTACTCTTACACCTCCGGTGGTAGGTGTACCACAGTTTGTAAAACACTGGTATGGAGGGAATTTATTTCAGGGCGTTTAGCTAGAATACATATTTAAATTCCATTCATTTTTACTTTCCCGCTATCTTACAGGTAGAGAAAGTATTGTGATTGTCAAATAAATTAAACTCAAGATTTTGATGAATCTCGAAGTTTCATGACCCCCCGAATCAGAAAAAATAGTTTTTGAATTTCTGTCTGTCTGTACCTCCAACTAGAGCCTGTATTTTACCGATCGGGCTAAAACTTGCTATTTAGGGTTTTCATAGGATTGCCCTGAGGAATTTTTGTAATTGGATATCTAAGTCTAAAATTAAGGGTATTTTACTGAAGGGTAAACATATAATGTCGATTTTCTTAAAATTGGCTTTAACGATTTTGATTAAATTTCATTTATGAACATCTATAAATATTCCAAACAAAATGACTACTCTCAATATTTTGGCAAAATGACATTAAAAGTTCTGGTCTGATATGTAAATTCTTATTATTAATCATATCTCAGTAAATCTTTTGCAATATTAAATTAGAGACTTTTGAACACCAAAGGAAAAGCATTGTTACCATAAAAAAAATCTAACATGAAATGTTTATGGATGTCGACATCTCGTTATCCCCCCAAACCCTAAAAATTGTTCGAATATTTGAAATACTAAATAACTTATCATTGCAAAATTGTAGTACTATTATAAAAACAATCTTTTATTTGAAATATATTTTTATAAAACCAATATTTTCTGAGATGTTTGCAAATATTTTAATACAGTTTTGTGAGCTTTAGTTATAAAGAGATAATACTCAAATTTTAATGCAATAATTCTGTAATTTTTCCTTCAACCTCTTAGGAGAAATGTTTGTACAACAATGATCTATCTTCTTTATTTTAGACTCAATAGTCAATATTTACATTTTGTATTGCTCAGAATTTATAAACGAGGAATTGAATAGCAATGTGATGACCTGAAGATGTGAAACACTTAATAAAATGTTAAAATTTTAACTGGAATTCCAAATTTTAGTGTGAAGTGTTGACCCTTGTGGACCCAAAATCAATCATTTTTATTGGTTTAAACATACAAATGAGGACATTCTTTATAAATAAAACTATAAAATTTAAAACCAGGACTCAAAAAATGTTTTACATAAGTATAATGCAATTTATTCTTGGGTTTTATAGTGTGTATTATTTTGATTCACATGTATTACGAGTTTTGAGTAAATATCTCCAATTTTAAATAATAGAGCGAGAAAGTCCACGCAGAGTTCAGTACCATTTATTTTTTCAGGCTTAAATGTAGACTAAATCAAAATATAAATATTTTATTCAATTCAGCAAAGGAAAATCTTATAAATAAAAATTTTAGGTTTTATATTCAGTACAAACAAACATCTGCATGTCACAAAATGTATATTTTTAACGAGTTTGCAGCTAAAGAGGTTTTAAGTCATTTGCAAATATAAATTTCTTAGATTGATATTGTATTTTGAAGTTATGACTGTCTCCCCCAAGACCAATTGAGTTTTAAATATGTATATGGCTTTTAATTAACTCACACTGGCTTACTTTGACCTAACTTCTCAGTTTGAAAAAGTCTTGTTACAAAACAAATGATTTTCAAGTAGCATAATGCTCTTTCATTCCTACTCATTTTGTTCAGTGATTTGAATGTTTACATTATCCCTGTATATTTATATTCTATGGAAGGAAAACCCCAAAACACATTTTATGGCAATATAAGTATATCTACTCTAAGTATTGTATAACTGTAGATATTGTATGGTGAAATACAGTAATAATAACAAGCATCAACTGTAAATATTAGATAATACATTGCATAATTAAGATCAATACAACTTTTCTACTTTGCAATCAATATAGACTTCCATATTCTTTTAAATATGGTACTAAAATGTTTTTAGGTAATCTTAATGAAATTATATTAAATAAATAGTTTTTAATTATTATTCACCATGCTACATACTTCTGATTTAAGTAAGAAGTGTTTCAATGCATATTATTTTAGTTAAACTTAAGATAATAATAAAAAAAAGCAATGGTTTTAATGCAACAATGAAATTTTATTTGTACAGTCTTGTATTCATTTCATACAGAACCATTTCCATCCTGGCACTTTCTTCACTTGGTATCACAACGTGCAATAGGTTCATAGTTCCTTGATAATAATAGCATCATTATCAACCTTTTAATAGTCAACAATAATGATTATTAAACCTAATTAAAAATACTTTACGAATAATGGTCCACAAGTAAAATACTTGGCAACTGGTAATTTTAAGTTGTCCTTATATATATTTATGTGTTTTACATGTTTTGTATGTGGGATGAAGAAATTAAGCTAATAGTTCAAATTTAAAAAAAAACACGGAAAAATGCCTCTCACTCCCTAATCACTTGAGAGTTTAGCTGTAAGTGAGGGATTGAGGAACTCCATTTACAGTCTTTGAGGTGAGGATATCATTTTCATAAGTCATTGATGTCTCCTTGCCATTCTCAACCACTCTGAAACAAAGAGTAAAAAAATAAATTACAGAAGAAACCTATTAATTCAAAACTAAAGGGACTTTCAAAAAAACAAAGAAACAAACTGCACCTTGAGACTAGTATATGTGATCGACTTGCTTAAATTTTCCAAACTGAGTTTAAATCAAGACATGCTATTTTCCCAACAACAATGAGAGAAACAAAGAACTAATTTACAGAACAGTAAGTATATAAGCCACACTTAATTATATCTTTTGAAAAGTCACCAATGTCATATATGTTCGACAACATCGTTTAACGATGTTGCATTATAAATATTTTATATTATTATTAGAAACCGTGTCTTATTACCAGTTAGAGTTATACGCACCTATGCTAAGGTGTAATGGTAGGGTGATTGTGAGATGAAATGGAGGAACTACAGTTTAACGTGGGATCCGAACCATGGTGGAGGTCTGGCATTCCACACATTCACAAGTTGTGATTAATACAAGTCTTGTCAGAGGTGAAGGAAGGGTTTGGTAATCAGATAAATCTGTGCCAGGACCGAGGATTGAATCCTGGACCCCAGCACAGAAGTCCGACACCTTACCCCTAGACCACTAGGTCACCAAATATTTTATAGTTTTAACTATTCACATTTAAAAACAGTGTGCTAGCCCTCTCTTATTGAAGGAGGTCTTGGTTTGTTAGGCTAGACGCCCACTAAAGGCAAGGTGCGGCATGGCATGGTAATGAATGATGAGCACCTTTTTATTCGTTTTTGAGACAGTGCCAAGTCTAATGTGGTGAGTGCAATGTATATGACAATGAGTCTGAGGATGAAGTGCTTCGATTAGCCCTGTGGACCCAGGAGGAGGAAAAGGCGAGAGGTTAAAATGTGGATCTATGAGATCAACACTAAAAGAGATGTATTTGGTGAGCATCTTCACCTTTTCCCAGACCTCTTGATTCTGATTTAAGCTTCTTATTGAACCCCAAGACCTTAAATTTCGTGACGCCATTACACCTGAAGTGAGCTGAAGATGTAGGGAATGTTCCAAATCAAATATTACTGTGTCTAATATCAGCAAAACATGTTTAGATTAATTATAGGTATTGTCTGAAATGACTCATCAGTTTTTAAATGAAGAAAACTATAAATATTCACACAATTCTCTGTAAGAACCAGCAGATCACTAGGCCTCATGACGTCACAACAAGCGGTGTTGCCACACTTAACACTCTGGCCTGTAACTAAAGACGGCCATAGCTCTACTCCCTTTTGAAATGATGCGTCTCGTCATGCCGAAAGCCATTAATGGTTTGTGTCGACCTTTAATGAGTTAATAATTATTGGACCACCATGGTACCAACTTATATATTTGTATCTTGTAAGATACAAATGCTCTTATGTGTGATTAAAATCAAAATTTTTCTAATGATTCTGAATATACTTGAATATTATTTTATCTTCAAGGAATACAATGAATAAAGGAGGGCATTTGTGGGCATGTGTTATCCTCAGGTCTGTTTTGTTTCTAAATAGTTTCCTTCTGCATAAATGTAGGTACATTTCCTCTAAATGTTATCTTATTCATCCCTACCCCATTAGTGTAAATATGCAGAGTAAATAAAAAGGTTTGATTTATTTGTTTTCAATAATTTAGCCAAACTCACTTTTTAGTGGTGATCTTTTTGCCATTAATGAATCGTGTTGATGTGGAGGTCTTCTTCACTGCCCCGCCTCCTGTGTTCCCACTGAAGCTACTGTTGAACGAAGAGAAAGATGTAAACCCACCACCACCACCCCCGTTCTGTTGACTGAACAGGTCGTCCAGACTTGCCATTCCGAATCCCATCCCAAAAGGGTTGAAGAACTGTGAGCTGATAGTATTCTGTGGGTGAGAATTGCGGTTGCTACGGCGACCACCACGCTGATGCATGTCTGCAACACACAAGTCATTTCATGATACAGTAAATCGATATGTTTGTGATCATTAAAACAAACATAAAAGCAAGTATTACTATCTAATTTAAATATAGTTCTTTAAGGTGATTGGCCCTGTTCATCTGGTGTGAAAATGCAGTCATGGGAACAAAAGGTTATTTTCAGAATTTTTATTGCTTTATAATTTCTTTTTTTTTTTCAGAAAAGAAGTATGTTGATTAAGTTATACTTTTTATATGAACACCTCTGTAATTTTAACAGTGATCAAATAGCGATAAAATTGACATTTTTCAATAGAAAACTCCAGACTTCATCACAAAAAATAAGAAAATGTAACAATTAATAAAGATCGATACATTAGCTTAGAAGGGGTGTTGAAAATATTAACATAAAAATGTCACTCGTCCTCGAGAATTGATATTTCCAAATATTTGATTTTTCCGCAAGATCTGTCCAGTAGCTAGCGCCATCTACGGTTTCTACGACTCATCTGTTCTTGTTGGCGCATAAGGATACTTTGGTTGGTTGTGAAGCCACGCCATGCCTTTAACCCTCCCACCCACCATACCACAAAATAGGTTTTAGACTTTCACTTGACAGGGCCAAGGGCCTTACGGAAAGTCTCATTTCTATTTGAGGTGTGTGTGTATGTGTGTGTGTGTGTGTGTGTGTATATATATATATATATATATATGCAAGAAGGTACAGTTCTGTTGTGTGTTTTGTACTTCCTCCTGATGAACTTTAAAAGTTGATTGTTATAGCACAATCCCTCGATATAGGTTTCATTCTCTTGGGATTCACCAAGAAGTAAAAAGTGCACAACAAAATTATAGCTCCTCCCATGCATATCAAGAGATACCTCAAAAGTGTAAGAGTCTTTCCTTAAAGAGCTATATTTAAAAATAGGTAGTCACCGACTCTTTGTCCAGTGGCATTAATTCAAAGTGTGGACCGTGTTCTTAATTTCATGGCAAGAGTAATTTTGTGTTCATTCCCTTTTATGTGCTTCTATACCTCTTTCCTTTACCTTCTTCCATATCAAAATTAAATATATTGCTAATTTCCTTCCACACAACATATATGATAGTCATATCAAAGGTGGGCTGCTTCATAGTTTAGTAATTTACACATTATAAGTTGATTGTACCGTAACCCCTATATAAATTATATTGTGTAGCTCCAGTTTAAAATTTAATTTATATTTTTGTTCGTCTTACATACCAGTAAAGAGTTCTTGGAAAGATGACCCTCCAAAGAACTCCCTGAAAACATCTTCAGGGTCTCTGAACGTGAACGGGAAGCCAAATGGTGTGTCAAAATCATCGTCATGTCTGGTGCGGCCTCTTGGCGTCTGCCCCAACCCTTCCTTACCGTACTGATCATATACACGGCGCTTCTTTTCTGGAACACCATGGAAGTAACAGTCAAAACCAAAATACTATTTTTAGTGAAAGTACGCAGCAATTGTTTTTAAGCTTAGAATACAATTTTACTGAACATCTCAGGGGTTTTAATTAGAACCACATATTGAGAAAATACTTAACGAATGCAGCACAAAAAAAACAAAAAAAAACGATAATTTTATATTAAAATCCATTGACAAGGCGTTATACTGATGTTAAGTTCTACCACTTTTTTATATCTCATATAAAAATCACAATCCATAGATATAACAAAACAATTTTTTTTTTAATGTGGAGACATATCGGACATAATTTATATTTTATTGAGGACCTACAGTCGGTTTATACGTGTTAGGTGCACAGGTTTTGTTCCATTATATTTTTATTTTCATGGATCTTAAGGGTGAATTTTATCCTTGGTTTAATCATCTCTTTTTCACCGTTTCTTTGGGAAAAAACAAAAAATTAGTCAAAAGGAAAGTCACAAAATTATAATCCCTTACTTTGGATATTTTAGGTTTTCTTTTTCAAATTAAAACCAATCATAATTTTAAAAAAAATCATTAAACTAATTTGTTAGAGAAAATGTTAACAAATGTGCAGTCAAACAAAACCCAAACATGTTAGTACCATCGCCAAAAAATAAAATTCATGCAAAAGGTACAAAGAGGTAAAAAAATATGGCCCAGGATATTAAAAAATGGAGAGTTGCAGCAAGCCAATTGCAAGATTGACGATGATGATGATGATCATCATCATCATGATGACGATGACTGATAGATCAGGTTGAAAGAAAGTGAAATGACCAAGATAATAAATGTAGGGTTAGAAAGTCAACCATACCAGTAGTAAAAATTAGCTATCCAACACCTTCCGAAATGTAGTGTTTGACAAGATCCATAGCATTCTCGAATAAGTTTATAAACATTCTTTGCTTGAAATGCTTTTTGTAATCTATACTAATGTTATAAAGAGGAAAGACTTGATTTTTTGTTTTTTTGTTTGTAATGGATAAACTCAAAAACTACTGGACTGATTTTAAAAATTCTTTCACCAATATAAAGCTACATTATCAGCGAGTAGCATAGGCTATATTTTATTTTGAAAATTTAATTTATTCCTCATAAAAATGTTGATATTATATAGTCGTTGAAAAAAAAAGTTGTTGAAGGAAAAGTGAGGTTGGTGAAGGGGGTGGGGGTAGGGGTGAGGAATGAGATGAAAATAGGAAGGAGGATAAAAAGAGGGAGGGGGCTATACAGTGATGGTAGGACTGTATTTTTTTAAAGTAAAAAAGTTTTGTTTTTATATTGACATGGATGATTTGAAGCTTTGTTTTACAGGATTCTTTACAATATTTTTTTTACAGAAAAGGGGGCTAGTTAGAAATATATAACAAATACCCCATATTGAATACAATTTAATAGTGTATAGTGTGTACAAGTGTTTAAAATATATTGCTAATGTCAGGTGGAAATGATTAAGGTTGGAATGAAGGGAATACAAGTTAAGACACTAAAATATTTGAGAATAAATTCATAAATGATAGAAACTACTGGGCAGAGCCGTCTGCATGTAGGATAACTAACAGGGAAGGAGGAAAATACAAATCTCTATAAAAAAATACTATTCATTCGATTCACAAAGATCCATTCTATGCCCTTATACCAGTCACCTTTCATTTCCCAGGTATTTAGGTATTAATAACTAGCCAAAATGTGTGAATTTTTAGACCTTTCAGAGAGGAAAATGAAATGTTACTATTACTATTAATATGCTAATAAAATAGACTCTTGAATACTATGAAAAGAGATTTGAGATCTGTAAAAGTAAATCAATAATTTTCAGAAGCTTATTATTGAAAATCTCATTAGTAGGTTAACAATATCCAGTAGCTTGAGAAAATGTTCTCCTTTAAAATGTTTACACTTGGCACAAACTATAACTAATAATATTAACATGTGATTATGCTAGTTTGCCCTAAAGGTCTTACCTAGATGGATTATAGCATGACTTTATAAGATAAACCATGCAGGTTAACTTGCTACTGTTCATGATAAGTTATTAAAACATAAAAATATGTGACAATCATTCGGTCACTTAGAAAATTAATATGACAATAATTCGATCACTTAGAAAATTAAACTGTCTGCACATTTCTGAAATCTATTGAAGTTCTTGAAATTTCATCTTAAAAATGGAACCAGTTTCTTGAATAATTATTTAACTCACAACTGTGGGGTGAGCATTACTTAAAATTATTAGGGAACTCTGGGGTAGTTTTAAAATTATTTACTGAGGGAGATGGGCCGGAGGGGAAGGGTGCTCCCCCACTTCCCCCAGAAATGTTGTAAAATATAAGCTTTTAAAGTGGTGTTTTGATGTCACCCTGGGCTCAAGGAAATAAGATATACAATAAGCAACATGTTTAAAATTTAGCCGGATTCATTGGTGTTTTCGGGTTAATTATATAAAATCTAATATGTTTTATTACATTCCTTCACCCAGTTTCATTTTATAATAGTTATTATATAGTATGTAATATTGCAAATAATGTCACTAACAATGGATAGGTCAAGTGTGGTGTGTGGAATGACATGAATAAAGAGACATCAAAAATATATAGCACATATCATGTTACACCTCACACCATATATGAATGATACAGGAACATGTGAAAAATAAAACATGACTAGTTTTTGTTGATATTTCAAAAGAAGGTTAAAGAACGTTTTCTTTTGTGCTTCCTAACAAAGATGTCCAAAACTTCTTCAGGCTTCATTGTGGATACGATGTTCTGGTGGATGTGCAGCAAAGACAACCCATTTAGACGATCTTCCGTCATTGTACTGAGTATACAGGTCTTAAGACGACATAAGGTCGAAAAGGAGCACTCCAAGGTGCAGGATTTGCTGAGGGCTAAATTCAGCCTATAATTGGCACAGTGGCTGTATTTTTGCTATGTGTGCTTGGACATGTTTGTATTTGCCACTCATCAAATCCTCCAACAAAAGCTTTCCCATAGCAATAATATATATCGAGGTTTAATTTTTCTAGCTCTTTCAAAATTGTGCAGTAATGTTATCACCAGTGACAACCTTAACATCGAAATTTTCCTGGATCTTATATGAAACAGTGTTGTAACCTAAACTATATTTTTTTAATATCTAAGTTTAGGTAGTGTATTTTTATGGTCATCTGAGGACAGAGGGATGAGGGGTTGCCCCTGTGCACGCCTCCCACCCTAAATCTGTTAAATGGTACTCTTAGTATAATAAATATATTACTACACATCATCATATCAACTTGCCAGAGGTGTATTTCAACCCCTCAAAAATTATTAAATAAAAATACTGTATCAACTTTTTTCTTCTTCAGGCAACAGTGATAACATTTTACTCTATTATTAGTACAACATTGCAAAAACGTGAATAACTAAAGCTTCAGAGTTTGTAATCGTTCTAGTTGTTCCAATGTTAAATTTCAAGGAATGATTTTACTAATATTATCTCATATATATTGCCACAATGAGATTTGTACTCCAAGCCTCCTCCAACCAATTGAATTATAATATCAATTATTTTAAGCCTACCACAGTACACAACCGACAGATAAACAAGTCCGAACAAATCGAAAGCAGTCAATGGGTGAAGGGGAAACATGGCACCATGGACTTAAAAGAAAGCAACCAAAAGTTTTAGTGTTTTTTAGTTCAAAATAAATATGAATTTATTAGAAATGGGATATGTGCAGGGCTAGATTAAGATACTTAGGAATCCAATTGTAATTTATTTTTCTAGAATATATTTATTAATTTTTGTTTTAGTAGATAAATCAAAATGATTCTAAATTTATTTTTACTACTATAACAGTTGTATTTTTTTTAAACTAAAAGTACTTTTAAATGGATGTTAACAAGTATGGTATATAAAATAACATCATGAACTGACAAATAAATATGTGACATATTCGTCCAAAAGTTTTAGAATCAAGACTTATTTTTTTACTTCACAAACAGAAGAATTGATTCCAAATTATTGTTCTTAATCTAGCCCAAAATGTGTGTATAAAATTTAATGTGTTAAGATGTAACCAGCAATAATTATTTATGTATTAGAAATTAAAATGTTAACTTTGTACGAAATCCAACTCTGGTAGCTCTACTGAAAAAGCAATTAAAATGCTCTTTAGCAGTTTTTTTTAAATACCAAAGAACCGATGGAACGGCGAATCAAAAAAGTTGCGGAAATTGTAGCTTCGTGGTGGGCGAGATGCTGCCTTCAGCCGCTGATCGTACAACTTCCGCTTGCTCTCTGGATAAAGGGTGGAACAGAAAAGGTAATAAAAAAACTCGGGATAACTTAGAAAGTGACAAATTGACATGCTAGCTCAATTTTGACACATATTAGTTTAAGATCATATTGTTAGAGTTGTATGAAGCGTAGTATTTTTCTTGATTTCTTTAAAATAGCCAATTTTATCAAAATGATTAAATTTGAGTGTTATTGAAAGTTTAGCTTTTTTTTAGGGGTTACAACAAGATATTCAACAAGTATTTAAATGGAAATTGTACTGGTAATAGTCTGATTAAAAACAAAATACGCCCTTTTTTATTTTATAAAAATATTATGACTTTAGTATGAATTTAAACAATTATTTTAAGATTGGGATTAGTTTTAATATAATATCAATTTAAACAACTATTTTAAGATTGGATTTAGTTTTAAAATAATCAAAATTACTTAGGATAAAAATACATTACCTCCCTGTTCTAGTTATAATACTTTTTCATTATCGAAGAATGTATATGCAAAATGAGCATTCGTTTAAGTCCACCCAAGTGATATTAATTATTACCCCTTGAAATGATGTGAAAATTCTTCAAACTATTTGTGATTTTTTTCTTTTTCATCCTATTTAATAACTACTTTCTATGACAGTCATTAAAACTTGAATTCGGTATACAGTATTAATATACAATTTACATTTAATTGAATTCACCAAACTTAGCAATTTATTTCATGATGATCAATAGTTTATATAAAATAAAATGGGAAGTATTTTTCTAAATGTAATCTGAAGAGGGGTCCTATTGAAATTAAACTAGATATGCTGGCAAAAATAAATAAAAATAAAATGATATATTTTGAAAATTGAAGGTTTGCTTTTAATGTTATTAATTCTTTGCACTATATAGATTGTTCAAATGGCTTCATACCTCATTTGAGTTTTATAAACATAGTTCAGCCAAGTCTACTACACCCTTCTATATAATAGTTCTTAAGTCTTTTGTTACCAATTAAAACAGGAACTCTCTGAATATACTAATGCTGATTAAGTGTACAGGCATCCTATCAGTATATTTATGGTACATGTAAACCATATCTTTATAAAATAACCTACATTTTATTTATTAGAACACAAGCATACATGTTATAGTGTAGATGTGGTATCAATTGTTTTAAGGTGTGAAATTAATAATATTTTACTGTGTTTTAAAATTATAAAAACAATAAACCAAAATTAAACATTAAACAATTATATAGGTCATTTGTAAACAAAGCCAGGCTTGAACATGAACTAATGTTACACTAGATGTTAAAAGAGAGACGAGCACCATAAAAAAAATAATAGTGAGAGAATTGCATGGTTATGAATTGTTATATATGTATATTTTAAAAAAAAGGCACAATTGGTTTTCTCATGACACCAAAATCATTAAAAGTGTCTCTAAAGTATGCTCTTAAGTATTAGGTGGTAGTATAAAAGATTATACTTTGTACATGTAGCAGTGTTGTAACATTTTCGAGAAACTCACCATCTGATAGAACTTCATACGCTTCAGAGATTTCTTTGAATTTTTTTGTTGCTTCATCCATGTTTTCTGGGTTTTTATCGGGGTGCCATTTCAAAGCCAATTTCCGGTATCTGCAATGATAAATGCAAATGTTTAAAGGCTAGGATATTAAAATGTAAAAATCGTACCTATTAGAATGTCCAAATAAGTATGTGTTGATTTTCAACTAAGCTCAAATCACTACATTCTAATGGAGCTCAGAGTAATTACATCAACCAACCAAAGTTATTGTTTTAATGTTGGGGTAACAGATTTGTGAAAACGAGCATACATTTTCCAAAGAGCCCAGTGTGTTTGTAAAGTTGAAGATTTAAAACGGGTAAAGAGTATTACAAACTCATATGGTTTCCAAATCTATAGAGTATACTAGGGGTGGGAAAAGCATATAAACAAATTTTGGCTTTGAAGCTTTGCCAATAAAAATATTTGTAGCTAAAATACTCCATTTATGTTCAATTATAGCCATTCTGAGCTTTTTTTTACATTACAAATTAATATTTATATGGAAAAAGATATCAAATTGAATTGCATATTGTGATAATAGCTTGATTTTACAGGGTAGCACAGAATATTACAAACAATTGTGCAATCAAACATTTTCCGTGTAATTTTAGTGCATAAAGTTATATAAATTGCCACGATATATTTTTTTGAGTATAAAATAACCAAAAGAAAATATTCGAACTTTGATTCGGCTTCGAAAATATTTTATATATTTGATTCGAGTTTGCTTCAAATTGAAAAAGTGGACTTCACACACCCCTAAAGTAGCCTATACTAAATTCAAAGTGTACTATTATTAGCACCGCGTCTTACTACTCGTTCGGGTTACACACACTTACGCTAATGTGTAATGGTAAGGTGAATATGAGATGAAATGGAGGACCCACAGTAGAGGCCTGGCATTCCACACATTCACAAGATGTGATTAATACACGTCTTGTCAGAGGTGAAGAAGGGTTTGGCAATCAGATAAAATCTGTGCCGGACCAAGGATTGAACCCCGGACCTCCAGCAGAGTAGTCTATGACACCTTACCCCTAGACCACCAGGTCACCTTTCAAAGTGTAAAATATGAGATAAATGCTGTGTGTATGCAGTTGTTTGGGAAATATGTGACGGATATTTAGTTTAACAATTATCTAATTATAAAAATCATTACCGGTAGGGATGTTACATTATTATTGTTTTTCTCAATTATGATTCTTAAATGTTAATCTTAATTTTTTATTCTTGGCTTGGATTCCTGAACATTTAAAAAATTTAATCCTTTTCCATGCATCCAACCTCGCAATAAAAAATATAGTTTTAGTGGTTAAGAAACCCTAGAAAGTGTAGCTAATAAAACCATAATTTTAAAACAAAACGTCCATGCCTGACTTGCAAAAGCTTATTAAAACACAAAGGTATTGATGAGTACAGTTATATTTTCAATTTACAGGTACTAAAGTAAAATGGCAAAATAATTAATAATGGCCACAAAAAAAAATTACCTAATTATGAATATTTCCCTTTCATTTAGATGCCATACTGGAATTTGAGAGCTAAGAATTGCAGCATCGAAATTCAAGTTTGATATAAGTTACTTACAAAAATACTAATCCAGATTAAACTGATAAATTAAAATACAAAAGTATCCAATATATTTTCACTACGATAAGCTGTGTGGCTAATGAGACAAGTCAGTATTTTGCAGAAGCGCAAATAGAAGAAAACTCATCTAATCTGACATGAAGGAACATGTAACCTTGAACTTGTATTTAAAAGTATACTTACGCCTTCTTGATCTCTCCGTTACTGGAAGTCCGAGAAACTTCCAGTATCCTATAGTAGTCCACCATTTTGGCTCAGTACAGCCCTTTACAAGGGTCTGACTACTGCTCCTGAAACAAGATAAAATATCATCAGCAATCATGAAACCCGTTTCAGTCACATATTAAAAGAAACACCCATTCTGGACACATGAAGCACTATTAAAATGGTGAATCAATTTAGTTTCATGGTTTCTTATCTAACGCTACAATTTGAGATGTTTTAACTTTTTTTTAGCACTGTGTCTTACTACACGTTCAGGTTATACACTTATATACGAATTAGGTTAATGTGTTAAGGATGAGGAAGGTTGAATTTAGAGGATGTGTACCAGTATTTGTGTGGAGGGAGGATGTAAAACCATTTAGTAAAACCAACCCCAGTACACCCGACTGAGATTCAAACCACTATCGGGGTGACCTGGCGGTCTAGGGGTAAGGTGTCGGACTTCTGTGCTGGCGGCCGGGGTTCAATCCTCGGTCCCGGCACAGATTTATCTGACTTCCAAACCCTTCCTACACCTCCCCTGACAAGACATCTTGTGAATGTGTGGAATGCCAGGCCGCCACCGTGGTTCGGATTCCACGTTAAACTGTAGGTCCTTCATTTCATCTCACAATCACCCTACCATTACACATTAGCGTAAGTGCGTATAACCCGATCGGGTAATAAGACGCGGTGCTAATAATAATAATAATAATAACAAACCACTATCTTCCATCATCGTCAGTCTAGTTTATTGCATGAGTGATGCCTTAGACTATGTAGCTACCGAAGCAGGTTTTTACTTTTTACTTCAAATAATATCACATAGATTAACAACACATTTGAAAATATACTTCAAATAATATCACATAGATTAACAACACATTTGAAAATATATTTTCATACATTTTATTAGATAATAATCATGATGTCTAATCAACTTGACCAATGAAATCCCCGACCTTTTCCCTGACCATTTCCTAAAATTATAGAATAAAAAGTATGTCACATCCTTCCAACTCCCNATCATTTCCTAAAATTCCTAACTAAAATGTATGTCACATCCTTCAAACTCGCCGCCCCCCCTCCTCCCTCGTTTTTCTATTAATCTTTTTTATGAATAATAAGTTTTATCCTAAATAAACATGTTTTTTTTAATTTGTATTTTTAACATTGTTTACTAAGAATTAAAATTATATTACACAACTAAAAAAAAGACAGTTGAATCACATAATAATGTACTGATTTAATGATTATTGTCTTTCATATTTTGAGTAAAACAACATTTTCCTGGGTTTTTATTGTAATTTACCAAATTCCCGGCTAGTTCCCGTTTTCCCAGATTTTCCCGGATGGTAGACACCCTGTACATAGGTATGCAGTGAAGTATATAATCGGGTCACCAATTGCTCAAACCGAGCCCAGTAGCAGGGTTATAGCGTGGGTCCCCTTTGTCTTTTTTTTACTCAATTTCAGTTTGAACTTTATTTGTCTAGGGGGGTTAATTAGTTATATTACGAAAAAATGTTTTTGAGGGCCATTAACCTCCAAGCCAAGGGGGGCCAGGGAACACTTCTTCAGAAAATATTTGAAAATTGTATGCCTCTATAGAGCCTAGAAAATATTTGGAAAGGCCCTCGCCTGAATTAATATTTTTTACTAGCCCTACTCTTAAGCTTAAGCCTTTTGAAATTTAGATATCCCTAGAAGCTATTTGGAGTGGTCCAACTCAAGCTTTAAGTATCTTCCAAGAAGATATTTAGAGTGGTATTCACCTGGAAATATTTGGAAAACTAGATACCTATTATAGAAACTATTTGGAGTGGTGCCCCACCTTGATTATTTTTTGAAAATTGGATACTTTCAAAAGTTATTTGGAATTTGGCATTTTAATGATTGGGTGTCGGGTGTTTTTTCACTAAATGATTTCCACTCTTTCGCCACACAAATGCGAGTAATTTTATTCTAGATTATACTTTCCTCATCCCCAGTTTATTGGTGTAAATATGAGGATAGCCTTAATAAATGAGTAGTTAGATGTGATATGGGGCAGTTTTTACAAACAATATGGGTTCTCTTTCAAAATAAATGGAGTTGCATTTCCCTAAATATTTGAAATTTTCATTATTTTGGAATAAAATACACAGTTCAATAAAAGCAACCTTTTTTTTAAACTCATGGCACATAGAACAAGGTGCACCATATCAGTTTTTAAGGTGAGATTTTATCATAAAAATCAAACAAAAGTTTTAAGATTGTGTTTAAAAGTTAAAATAGCTCCAATTATAAAGTTTTTTTTATAATAATGTTGACCGTGGATTTCAAAATATGTATTTTTATTCCTCAATTTTTTTTTCTCGTTTTACAACCTTAATGCAAAGTCCTGCCTCGTACAAGTTGAAAAATGCATTATTTTTAAAACTAGTAGATTTTATTTTAAGAGAACCCTGATGGGGAGTTACCACGTTTGAATAGTTGTTGCATAATTTCTTTTGTTTTCCCCTTATGGTTCCCACCTTCACCCCAATGCACACATTGTAATCAGATTATTTCTGTTTGAAAAATTCTGGATATAAGCTGAAAACACAAACCATTTTCCCTTTGTGATAACCTTCTTGCAATTTTCAGGAAGAGAAACTCTAAATTTACTGATTTGAGCCCGAGAAGGTAGGTGCCATTTAAATGGTACACTATACATCCTGTAGTCATGTTAAAAAAAAGTGTCACTACAAGATATAAATGAAATTTGTATTTGAAATGAGGTGAATTATAAATTAGGGGCTGTCCTTATATTATGTAAGGATTTTTTTTTCTTATAAAGGGGGCTAGCGGGGTTATAATCCATCTTGCTTAAGATTTTTTAGCAATGTTTATTATAGTGAGCCAAAATAAAAATAAAATTTGTTATAAAATAAAGATATTAACAATAAAGTTTCACTTAGCCATGAAAAAAGCCAGATACACTTAGGGTAGTTTCCTCATCTTTTCTGTATGCTAATGTGGTAACACTTTCTCTATAGCTACCCTTTATCTCTTAGAATGGACCTTGATGTTAAACATATCAATAAATAGCAATTCTACTATGCATAATTTATTACAGCTTTTACTAAAATAAATTTGCTTCATATTAAATTTAGAGAATTTTATATTAGTCATAAACAAACTTTTATAAATTTGATAAAAATGGCGAGATAAAGAGATATACATAAAAAACAATAAAATGTCTTAACCATTGATTTATAATCTACAAGGAGGTTATAAACGTGAACCAACGCTCATGTAAACAAAAAGATTTATCTCTCTGCTATATGACATCACAGCAGCTGTTACAATAGTTTGATAAAACACTTTTCCTCTCGTAATAGGACGGTAGGGAGTGGGGGAGGGGGGGGGGCAAGACGAGATTCACTTTCGAAAACGAGATGCACGGAGCCGGAAAGAAACGTTAGAGGGCATCACGCGAACGATGTCGA
>CABFVZ010000398.1:454365-467528 GCA_902151445.1 Timema monikensis
CCCCCCCTTTTGTCCTCTACTGGGCACACTACTTGCATTTGAATGTCTTGTGGAGGTGATAGAAAGAAACAAACAAAATATAAACAAAACAAATGAATAAAGTTTGGGAAGGAAATAAAAGTGAAATCATACAACATGTAAATAATCTTATTTTATTATTTTTCATCTTCCCGTGTTAGTTTACCTCAAATTCACTCTCATAATCCTATTTCCTAGTAGGTTCGAGTAGTTAAGGCAGTATCAACTAGTACATACTATTAGTCTAATGGAGAGGGAAGTAAATGAAAAGGAGCGGCTGCGATAGTTCAGGAGACGTTGCTATTCCCAGCCTCTCTGATCTATGTTTAGATCGGGCCCGCAAGGTTCCTTGAGCGATTACTACAGGCCACAGCCGGGCACCAAAACACACTCCAATAGATCATGAATATCTTCTGTTTGACTGTGCACGTGAAAAAAAAAACCATTGTGTAGAGTTTCGATAAATTAGCGGCAACATTACATTACAACATTATTGAAACGGATAGATAAGAGAAATATAAAACTGACTTAACGCGGGGATGTAAGTGCTGAGGTGTCTCCAAATAAGTGAGAAAAGTGACCATAGCCAGTTAAAAAGACTGAATTTAACATGAAGTTAGGTGACCTGGTGGTCTAGGGGTAAGGTGTCGGACAGTGCTGGGGTCCGGGGTTCAATCCTAGGTCCCGGCACAGATTTATCTGATTATCAAACCCTTCCTTCACCTCTGACAAGACATCTTGTGAATGTGTGGAATGCCAGGCCTTCACCGTGGTTCGGACTCCACGTTAAACTGTAGGTCCTTCATTTCATCTCACAATCACCCTACCATTACACATTAGCATAAGTGCGTATAACCCGAACGGGTAGTAAGACGCGGTGCTAATAATAATAATAATAATAATAATAATAAAATAAGTTGGACACACATTTGGTAAAAAAAAATAGTCTCTTAGATTATTGTGCATTTTCCTGCGTCTTGAATTTTTCACTTCAGTTTTAGTTTGTATGGTTTCAAAATTCTTCCTTCCCAATCGTATTTTTTTTTAGTCTCCTTATATTCTTTAAGGTGGGGGTATAAGGGACCTAAACGAAGTGTTTTTGCAGTTTTTATATAGAAACATTTTTTTGGTAGAAAAAAAAATTCAGTATAAACAGTTTGGTTTTCTTAACGTGGTGATATCAACAGTTGTTGAAAACCTGTCACGAGCATACCGGCATTGGATGAGAAACTTTTTAAATAACGAGAAAAAGCTGCCATCAAAATCCAGGACATCAAGAATTGTTGAGGTCACCATGTGAAGAAAATTAAACTATGTTTATATTGAAGCAGTATTTTATTTATTTTGTAATTTATTTCGAAATTCCGGTAGGCTGACCTTAAATCAATACCTAATAGGTATTATACATTTGTTATTTCCCGTTTAATTTTCAGGAAATTTTATATGTGGGGGTATTCAAGGCTGGAAAACAAGATTCCATTTAAAAAAAATTCAAATCAACTGATCCTCTATTGGTAACCAAATGGAAGAAAGATTAGGGAAGGGGTGGCATATAAATACAAAAAGACCTTTAGGGGAGGTAGAAAAGTTAATTTTCCATTAATGTAAAGGGAACATTCCAAATAAATAAAAATAGTGTTAAAGAGCTCGAAATTGATACAATCAATGCAAAACACTATTTTCGAAGTGGTTGAAAATTTAAATTAGGCAGGCACGTAAAAGAACCATCAGAAAACCAATAAGTCTTACAATTTCAAAATGGGAACGTATAAACCGAAATTGTTTGGGGGGAAAGGAAGTATGTTTAAATCTATTCAAGACTATTAGAAAATATACCTTATAGTTCAAAAATAAATAATTAAATTTCGACAAATCGATAAAAGGATCAGCCCATAAAAGTTTAAGGGTTTGGAAATAAAAATAGGGGTCCAGGAAATGGACAAAAAGTGGGGGGGGGGGGGCTAAAAATTGCTAAGCTAATAATAAAATAATAATTGAATATATATAGTTTTCATTTTGTAAACGAAACAAATGAATACACTTAAAAATAAAATAGAACACAAAATAAATATTATCTTAAAGGGTATCCATAGCTGATAGCACTTGGTGAACCATGATGTTATTTGGGAAACCATGATGCTAATTTATTTCATATATCTATATTAGTCTATCATTTCATTTAATTATTTTATATTCATCTTAAATGAATGAAGTTAGTTTATTATCTCAAACTAGTACAAGCTCCGTAGTGAGGACGGGCTTAAATACTTGTAAGCAGTGTAGAAACCCTATAATTATTCTGATACAAAATTTGATCATATATAGGCCTAACCTTTTTCGAATCTCGAATCACATATTTTACCTAATCCTCAAATTTTAGGTATTCTAAGTTCCCGTTCCTACTTGTAATGCATATTTTGCAATATTATATAAACACCATGTATGTTATAGGTCTTCCCAGTAACGCTACTTGAGTTAAATCTTCCTTAATAATTTGCAACTCTATGGGAAAGAGATAGGGGGGATTTCACAACATTTCATATAATTGACTACTTGATATTTTCAGTTGCATTAAATAATGGGTTAAAATTAAAATGGCTCACACTCTGACGCTTCTTCCTATTAGTGAATTTTATCCTCAAGCTGTGAAAGATTTCACTTCCTCGACCAGCCTATCTTTAGATTCATTTCACTTCCTCGACCAGCCTATTCTTAGATTCATTTCACTTCCTCGACCAGCCTATCCTTAGATTCATTTCACTTCCTACGACCAGCCTATCCTTAGATTCATTTCACTTCCTCTACCAACCTATTCTTAGATTCATTTCACTTCCTCGACCAGCCTATCCTTAGATTCATTTCACTTCCTCGACCAACCTATTCTTAGAGATTCACTTCCTCGACCAACTTATCTTTAGAAACACCGAATGGTAAGGTTTAGAAATGTTGCAATTTGATTTATGCTTCGTTTCGTGGTTATTTAATCATAATAAAACCAGTGAAATTGTTTCAGCAAATGACGACTTATTGGGACTTAATGAAGTACATGCCCGAGATTCACTTCGAAGGTAATTAAAAATAGCTCATCACAAACACATACATACTAATAAAAATTACTTGAGTTCTATTAATTACTAAATCATAAAGTCTTTCTTAGAGAAAAACACTCTAAACTGAAAAAAAAAAAGATTTAATTTGTGATAAAAAGTGACTCACCTGCATGAAGTCATGCCAATTAAAAACATGTTTTGGTTGCCTTCACTGGCATTGTCTCAAGGGTTCCATTTTTGTGTTTAGTCTACTGAAGTCTTTGCACCAATTTTGGCGAGGCCTCCATGACGAAGTCATACAGTGCTTGCTACAGCAATGAATGTACCGCGGATAGCCCTCACCGATGGCCACGCGGCTTAGCATGTCAGAACCACGAAGCGATATTGACTGATCTTAAGGGGATGAGGGTTGGAACCCCCGTTCAGTTGCATTAAAGGGGGTATTCTACTTCACTATGGTTTTCTAAGCGTATACGGGTGAGCTTCCTCTGAATTACTTTCCTCAACCTCTTCGCCGTTAAAAGATGCTGATTAACATAATATTGGAAAAGCGGTGACAAAAGTCCCGTTGTTTTATCATCGCCTTTTCCTCGAAGGTCGCTATATGTGCGACAATCGCCGCAGACTAATTAGCGGAATGAAAGAGGTAATAAGGCGTCGTGGCTTGAAAGAGGCCGATCATTAAAATTGTGTAAAAATAGACCCAGGCTTGAGGTAGTCACACGGAAGCTACAAGAGAACCACCGAGGAAGATCCGACGCAGCCAAACGAGATGGGTGGGATCGTAAAGAAATAATAGTGTAGACGATTTCTATGGCTGCTTGGAGTAGTTAACGGACCTTGAAACAAACTTTGAGAAGGCCATTTATTTAATGTAGCTTTTATTTTTTAAATTGTGTCCCAATTTGGAATTTTAGGTGAACTTTTGATGTGTATGGCGCTATGCCTTTAGAATAATAAGCCGTAGGGCTTGCCTTAAAATTGAGCATATCCAGTGCTCGACATTATAGTTTTATTTCATATCTTTGTTGGGAGTCCCCTCCACCCTATGAGCGTGCCACTAGCTCGGAAGACAAGGGCTAAAGTTCATCTTAAGCGGACTGTCTTTTCAAAGGACTAAATGACTACAGTCCTATTTGAATAAAGATCTTAGATGACAACAAGAAACGTTAACATATCTTCTTTCACACATATTATCAATGTTGACAGCAACATATGTTTTGCTTGTATTTTCTAAAAAGGCTCTTCCAGTGAAAATTGGACTGTAGAGAAACTCCACAAAGGCACAGTGAAAATTTTTAGAATCATGAATAGTTAGAAGGAAGTAAGACTTAATCGATTATATTTATATATGACTAATAAATAGATTTGAAAATTCACATTTTCAAAGTTTTTAAACTCTCTTCATGGCCTCGTCATGAAAATTAAAATAACGATCATGTTTAAGAGGGAAGACAGTCCTATTGCCAAAACTAGCTCGTGGTGCTGATCCCTAATCGGGCAGAACGTCCAAGGTTCTCCCAGGAATCAACCCACCGCCATGATGCAATCAATTTCCGGCCTGCGGAGGAGGTCTTGCAGAGATAAGCAGCCTTGGGCAACCAAGGACCACCCCACTCGACACAGTAACAAACACCATTAGTTATACAGTTCGACCAACCAATCTTAAGGTAGGGTGGAAGGATCGCGAGTAGATTTCAGTATTTTTGAAGTTTTTACAAAATAAATATTTTGTTTAGCACAATAAATCTAATATCGCTTCAATAGATACATTTCCTACTTCTATTAAACTCAAAAGTTCTTTAATATCCGTCATGTGCACCGCAGAATTTGTACAGGCACTTTATATATATATATATGTGTGTGTATATATATATATATATATATATATATATATATATATATATATTAATACTAGTTAAGTACCGAGATGCCCATGACAAATATTCAAGAACTGTTGAACTGTAGATAATTAAATCAAATTTATATATACTGGCAGGTTCACCATGGGGAGGGACTATTGGTATTATGGTACCGGGCCCAGGTTGTCTGGGGGACTGATCCCAAGATACAGAATAATAATTAAAACAAACGAAGTTGATTAAATCCAATAAAACCTGAATCTCAAGAAATAAAATGCTATCCATAGTAAGGAATAGTGCATGCCCAGTCTGTCATATGGCGTCTCCACCGGTAGAATTAACTGGAATTTGTCACTATTATATCATAATTGGCTCGGTCTAGTCTTGTTCTTCGTTTTAAAGTGTTCGTAAGTTTCAGGAATCAATTATTTTTTATACTTAAATTAAAATTGGTGCCTGAAGAGAGTATTGAGTGATTCAAGTTCAATTTCAATTCAATTATTTTTTATAACTTAAATTAAAATTGGTGCCTGAAGAGAGTATTGAGTGATTCAAGTTCAATTTCAATTCAAGTATTTTATCATGTACGTAACACTTCAGTGTTCAGTTACAGATTGATTTGCGTCCATTTATTTTGTTTTGAAAAATGACCAAAGGTTAAAAAAAAACCAGTAAAGCATTGAAGGCATAACCGGGGAATGAAGAGGGCTGCTTTCACACCTAAGAAAAAAAAAATGTCTCCCCCTTCTCCCGATTGGAATGAAATCACCTTATCTCCTGGAATAACCCCCTTTCGAGATTTATTTTCCTCCCATTTGATATTATCGAATACCAAGCAGTAAAATGCCCTTGTAACAAATTCCAAATAGCTTTAAGAGACATTCACTTTTTAAAACTTTGGCAGGGCAAATAATAAGAATTATTTAATTTTTTTTAATAATACAGGTGAAGACCACTTAAAATATCTTCTAGGGGCATAGATTAAAAAAAAAAACAAGGTAAAGACCACATCAAATAGCTTTTAGAGGCATACATTTAAAAAAAAATCAAGTCGAGGACCACTTCATAATAGATTCTAAAGCCACCCAAATATTAAAATTTTCAGGTTAAGACAATTCAATTACTTATGAAAACATCAAATCTTCCAAAGTTTACCGGAAGGAGACCACTTCACATAGCTCATATAATAGGAAAAGACCTCCATAAAAAGTTACAGGAGCATTCAAGTTTAAAACATTTTCTGGCAGAGGACCGCTCAAAATAACTTCTAGAGGTTTCAAAATTTCTTAAGGTTTAGGGGGGCGGAGAGTTCCAAATAACATATAAATAAGTATTATTAAAAAAAAAACAGATAGAGTCCACTCCAAATATCATCTGGAGCATCCAATTTTCAAATATTTGTCGTTGGGGGAGCCCCTCAAAAACCCTTCATATTTGAGACGCTAATTTACTCCCCTGGACAAATAAGTTTTGCCATCAATGAAGCTGAAGAGAATAAATAGAGGGGGGCCCGCACTTCACCCCCGGTACCGGGCCCAGTTTGAGTACCTGGCAGGCCTGTATACTAGAGCAATTTATTTATTATTTTGAGCGAAAAGTTTTGTTATAAAAAGTGAAAATAAAAAAGGGCTTTATCTCGCTTAGTTTTAAACCTTTCCCTTGCTGCTCCTATCTAAAATAAAAATAAAATATTCCTGGCTTTACGTTTTACCTCTGGGTTATTCTTATATTTACACTGATGGGGCATGGATAAATAAATTTATAATTGAAGGGAAGTGTACCCGAATTTATGTGGAGGAAGAGTGAGAAAATAAAAATAAAACCTCAGTGCACTCGACAGATTCGAACTCCAGACTTCTGCAACAAAAAAATGACAAAAAAAGACTAACACCGTTTTCTGTGTTTCCACAGGTACGGGTTATTGAAATCCCTTCACCCGTTTCTTTGGGTTAAATTATCAAATTAATTAGGTCCGATTAATTAGTAATGAAATTAAATTGTGCAAACAATTAAAAAATAAATAATTCTTGATATACTTCATTTACGTTTAAATATCGTTAACTGGTTTAAATTAATTTAAAAATAAAGAGAATTTTTTTAACTCTCAGAGTAAAATCCCCTTAAAAATAGAATAGAAACTAATTTCGGCCACAATAATGATCAGATAGGACCAAGAGATGAGATAGTTCATTCATTTAACTTTGACTCGGAAGCTTTAATTACCTTACGATTGCGAGACCTATTTTACACTAAATACTTGCAGGTTTAATTGCTTTACGTCTGCAAGACCCATTATACCCTCAAATCAGATACAAACGGCACACTAAACTTACAACACCAGTCCTTTTACAGAGTCAAAGAGGTCGAAAGAAGACTAACAATAATTGTTTCTATTCCAAGAGAAGCGAGTTAATTTATTTATTATCTTACACCATCACGAGATTACTTACGCCAGCACTACTTACCACACACGAGTAATTAATAATAATAAATGAGCGGCTACTATACTAACACATGCAGATAGGAAGTAATACTGGTGATTATCTTTTATATAGGTACTCTTAACATCTCATCTGCGCAGAGCCGGCCTAGCTGAGGGTGTAGCAACACGTGCAGTTGTAATGGGCAAATTTTGGGAGACGGGGGAAAAAAAACTGTCTCCAATATCACCAGTGAAACATTATGCTCAGGGGAAAGAAACCATAATTTACATTCTGAAGGGGGAATAGCTAGTGAAGCGCAAATTAACTGTTTAGTGTGTTTTTTATGTGAGTGTTCTTAATATCAGCAGGCAAGAGGCGATTTATCAAAGGTATAAAATGTTAGCATTTTAAAATGTTTTATATGTTTTTCAACGTGATAGCAAAGGAAATAGATTATTAAAAGTATCAGATAAAAAAGGATTGGGGCGACCTTACTTCTCGCACCGGCCCCTACACATGCGAAAAATTAACCCGGCACCTTCACCTGCAAAAAAAATAGCCCAACCCCTACACCTGCAATAAATAGCCTGACCCCTACACCTGCAAAAAATAGCCCAGCCCCTACACCTGCAAAAAATAGCCCAACCCCTACACCTGCAAAAAATAACCCAGCCCCTACACCTGCGATAAATAGCCCGGCCCCTACACCTGCAAAAAAATAGCCCGGCCCCTACACCTGCAAAAAAATAGCCCAGCCCCTACACCTGCGATAAATAGCCCAGCCCCTACACCTGCAAAAAAAATAATAGCCCAGCCCCTACACCTACAAAAAATAGCCCAGCCCCTAAACCTGCGATAAATAGCCCAGTCCCTACACATGCAATAAATAGCCCAGCCCCTACACATGCGATAAATAGCCCAGCCCCTACACCTGCGATAAATAACCCAGCCCCTAAACCTGCGATAAATAGCCCAGTCCCTACACCTGCCAAAAATAGCCCAGCCCCTACAACTGCAAAAAATACCCCGGCCCCTACACCTGCAAAAAAAAGAGTCCAGCCCTCACACCTGCGATAAATAGCCCGACCCCTACACCTGCAAAAAAAAAAAAAGCNAAGAGTCCACCCCACACACCTGCGAAAAACAGCCCGACCCCTACACCTGCAAAAAAAAAAAAAGCTCAGCCCCTACATTACACCTGCGATAAAAAGGCGCACATAATTTTACTAGAACGTTCCCACAAGATATTGCTTTTGAAATAGAATAAAAAGTGCAAATGTAGGGAATGGTGAGGAAAATTCAAAGCATTGCCAGTTAAGATCAAATATAAGCCTCTCGGATCAGTAAGACGTAACTCACGTAGTCCTACCAATTTATATAAACAATTCCAGAAGAAGAAGAAAAGCTTAGGTCCCTTTATAATAAATACAATATAACAGGTTGAATGTAAGAACAAAATATAACGCAATTTCCAAAACCAACATTTATTACCTTGACTCTTATATTTGCATTATAGTTTTATTTATATTTATATATATATATAAATCATTTTAATATAACATTTAGCAAGAGGGGTATTACTTATTATTAACGACTTAACTTAATGAGGTAAATATTAGTAGGATAGCAGAGAAGAGATGAACCCAAATTAGCGCGAAGAGGAATAGGAAACTATCTGCGGTACACCTAAGCACGATTCAAACCACGACCCCAACATTGAAGGTAATAGAGTACAACTCGAGTCTAACGTCTTAAACTGTTTAGCCAGCACCCAGATGTTACGTTAGTGAACTTTTATCACGATGAGTCTCGACACTCAGTGAGAAATTACGGATTTCTGAATGTAATAGTCTTTTAAATTTTCGATTACTGGGGCGAATCAAGTGCAAGTTTTAGCCAAGTCTTCCCTTCCCCCACCACCCCTCGCCACTCAAAAAAATAAAATAGGAGAACGTGTAAATTGCTTATTGATTTTATTTCGTTAAGGGTGTTCAATCTTACTTAAACGTTATTTTCAACGTTATTTTTTATTGTCGGGAAACCATTTGTACTCTTTTGATTCAAAAACTTGTCTTAAATAAAACATTTGTGAAGACCTTCACTCATATTTTAAATGCAATATAAAACATACTAACATATTAGCTAATTAACTATCTGCTTCGGTGGCCGCGTGGTCTAAGTCGTCACTCTCTCAGGTGTACTGAGGTTTTTTCCTAAATTATTTTCTACTCTCCCTCCACGCAAATGCGGACACATTCCCTCTAAGTTTAACCTCTCTCATCCTTAACACATTTGGGTAATTAGTACATAATAGGTGCATTCTTGCCTTATGGAGGAGCTTGGACGTTCATGGCTGCCAGAACGCAACCCTATCCCGAGACACCTTCATCCAATCCATACTTGGCACTTACATTCTACCATATCTATTTAAGTTTTAGAGAATTATTGATAAATAAACCTTCAGTAAACTTTAATAAGTGTTTTATAGAAACCAAAATGTTAATCGAGAGAGTAAAAATAGATGTAAACAAAATCATTCAAAAACAGTTTGATCTCACTTAAGGTTTCTCTCTAGAATAATTGAAATGCTATTACGACGAGGATATCATTACGGAACAAGATTTGGAAGGATCGAAGTGAAAATGAGATTTTCTCAAGATCTGTAGATTGGAAGCGTGGAAGGTTGTGCTGAGGGGTGAATGTCAATTTAGTTTAAAATTGATACGGTAACGCAAAAGTAGTGAACTTTTCCAAGAAAAACGTATATGGACGATCACCCTAACATTTGTGTCCCATTTCGACACAAACTTAAAAGTGGAAAGGGGAAATGAAAGCTCGTTTCAGTTGTTTAGTTTACGGCTGAATCGTAATTTCACAAACATAACCGAAGACCTTGAGGCGTTTTATTTCTATCTGGATCATTACTTGCATAAAATAAAAAATAAAACAAACAACTTACAAGGATATTAATTGAAGGTGAAACAAGAGAGTGTGAACGAAAGATTGCGAAAGAAGTATTTTTAGTTATTTATAGTTGGTTGTCTGCTTTACTGACTATCATGTGATATTACAATGGCCGTTATTTATGCTTATTACTCTGCTCTACACGCCTAGACAACACAAAGAGAAGAATACCTAGTTAATTAATTAAAAGTAAATACAAAAATGTTAATGCGAGTCTATAAAATAACATTTTTGGAGTTTGTTAGAGTGGAGGGAATTGCAGCAATTTTTGACAATCTTTTTCAATACCAATGTGCTATAGTATTGTCAGTATGATAATGAATAGTTTGATGTTTTATACCTTAGAAGACATTAGAGCATACATCAAAGTTTATGGCTAACGCAATATAGAATTAATAATAGGCGACTTCTGCAGTATTGTAAAATGCAAACCAATAGTACCAGGGACGAAGTCTAAAGCAGTAGGGGCGGATCTAGACACTTCCCTCTTCCCGGGAATTTCAACGACTACTTCAACTTACTAATTAAAATACACCTTTATAAAGACATTAAAACGATATAAATAAAATGAAGAGTGTTAGTCTGTCTGTCTGTCACGATCATTGCGCGATATCTACCAACTCAGAGGGCTGACATTTTAAAGTAGTTTTTTTTAAATTTATTAAAAACTAGATTGGAAGAAATAAAATGAAGAGCTTTGTTTTGTCTGAAGAAACGCCCGTACTACTACTAGTAAAAAATTAGACGTAATATAATCGATTCATAGCTACCATTAAATATCTATTAATCATTATAATAAAAACTACATTAGCGACTCATACAGTCGTCTCAGTTATTCAACGTCGGCTGCAGCCAGCTATTTTAGTATTTTAATGTTGTTAATGAATAGACAAGTATTGCGATCGAGATTATGATGGAACTTTACCTTCTATATGCCCTCGAACTAAAATATAATTGATTTTACATCCCTACCAGTTGTATGTCTGTCTTTAAATCTGTCTGTATCTGGAGCTAACAGTTAGATGGATTTTTGTGAAACTTTATATTTAATTTTGCTATGGTAATACCTCCAGGATATTTGTTTTAATTCTATCTCTAAAATTAAGTATCGTTTAAAAGGGCTATATATTTGGAGGGTGTTTTTAATAATAAATACACTTTACTTGTTTTTTCTAAAAAAAAATATATTATTTTACTGATAGTTTGGAACGCACGCAATTTTGTTGAATATTTTGTCTAATCTAACGTAATTAGATGACAATAGTAAACAATTAAAAACCTATTATTAATAGTAAATCCATCCAAATCTGTCATACAATATTTAAATTTTGAAATATTAATGTGTTAGTATCGCCCATGCGATCGGATCCTTCCTCATCACAACAATAAACTCGCTATTGCGGTGACACAGTCCGAGTCATAGGGCACGCAATCGGCAGGGAGATCAAAGCCACATTCTTTGGGGAGGTTCGACGGGGAGTGATATTTCAAATATGATTTATCATTGTGGTTTTCCAATCTCATATCTAAGCAAATATAATGGTTAGCTTCCTCTAACTACCCTTTTCAAACTTACCCTTTAAAATAGGACGTTTGTGGTAACCTTGATGTTGAACGCGATAAGAAATACACGCAAGGAGTTTTTAACTTCACCGGCCGAATTGCACCACAATGTTTCCCAATTTGCTATCAATCTCTCCAAACACGTGAGGGGGGACGTGAGGGGGGATTGGCGGTGATAAGAACCAAACAAGCCGTGTTTCCTGTGACAACACAGTCACAAAGACGGAAACAGGAGCTACAAACAAACATCACGTCCCACTTTTCTAACACGTGGTATTCGAAATAAACAGTCGAGGTAAAACACCATGATCGGCGCAAGTCAGGGTGCGATCAGAAATGAGAGATGAAAAATAACAAATCATATTTTTCATGAAAGTGTAATTTAAAGTCTTCACTTCAGTTTAATTTCTCCTTAAGGACGTTAACACCAGAAACATCAAATGAGTTAATACTAACGCATTAACAGATATTCTATTTCTCTTACCATACACACGTATTGACTACAGTAGCCCCATGGCTTCTTTGATGCTGACTGACAGCTCACAGCTGACAGCTAAAAGCTTTGAAATGTTACCAGACCAAATTATGTATCACTACGCCGAACAGTATGATTTGCAAAAACATGTGTTTAGCAGCTGTCACTTCTGACGGTCAAAATTTATGTATATACTTAAATGTTGACTGTCAGAAGTCAGCTGTGAGCTGTCAGTCAGCACCAAAGAAGCCATGGGGCTACTGTACGTATGTGTCAAACGAAAACTAGGTAATTCATATTTAGTCATTTCGTGGGGAAAAGAACAAGTTTCAATAACAATTATTATTCGGTCTCCTTCACAACGTGAGTATTAATTTTGCATGGATTTCCCACGGGTGAGTAGAAATCTAGCCTTGAGCACTTTCCGTATTACTAACGATAAGCTCAATATTTAAAAGTTTTTGCTATATTTCAAGCTTTTTTAACATAATAAAAACACTACCTAGTCAAGGTTCCTGTCTCCCCCCGCACCCATTATCACCTAACTTATAAAGGTAATAGCACGAGCCAGGTATCCTCACATTTGGTATGGTTTTGTTTAATCTACTTTAAAAAAGGGTAGAAGTGAGTGAAAACGTTTGAACAAATTAAACAAAAATCTAAAATGATATATCTATGAAATTGATCCCAATATTACTGTTGTTAAGTAACAACACTTAGATATTGTTGAATTATTACTGTTTAAATACAAGCATACCAGCTTTTACCGCTTCATCGTACCGTTATTCATTTCATCAGCCATTAAAAG
>CABFVZ010000399.1:58513-93216 GCA_902151445.1 Timema monikensis
TATTTGTTTCTAAATAGTTTTCCCTTCTCCCTACACACAAATGCGGGTGTATTTAATCAAACACTACCTTCCTCTTTCCTATCTTACTAGCGTATTATATATATATATATAACCTGAACAGATAGTATGACGTGGCGATAAAAACTATATAAATATAATGACATTTAAAAATAACAAAATAATCCTGCTCCAAAATTTTACAACCATTTCCCCTTCACTTTATGTCCTCCGAGAAATCCACGCACATTTATTTGATACATTTTACGCCACACACAAACTATACAAGTTTCGTGGTCATTAGTTCTATCGTCTTGTCAGACTATTTAGCATGATGAAATAAATTCAAACAAAAACATAAAAAAATAAATAAATGAAAATTTCTTTTAAAAAAAGTTGGCAGACTGTATTATAACTTTGAATAAGGAGTGTTAAACGATGACGTGTAACGCGAGAGAAAAAACACCTCAGACCTCAAAGATGACCTTGGGAAATAAAGATCAAGTTGAAAATATTGTTTAATTATTTACAAACATGAAACGGTTCACTGTTTTTTTTTTTTGCAAGCTGCTGTCGAACATTTAATAAAAAGAAACGAAACAGCAATAATTTTCAAAATTTGATTGATTAATACTTCTCTCGATACCTCCTGGCTATCCCCATTATTATTTAATCTGATGGAGAAATTCAATAGGTTGATCAAGGCGGGAGTACACGACTCAGATAACGGGCGATGTTGGCAGAACAAGGTACAAATGTGTAAAATATTTGGTCTAAGATAGACAACAGTGGAGAACTGCTCAGCTGCAGCAAATCAATCGCAAAATTGATGACCTAATAATGATGATGATAATGAAGATGATAAGAAAGGTAGAATTTATCAGAGGTGTACTCGCAGTATCACGGCATTGCATGCCAAGTTACAACGTTATTTGTATCACACTTGCCTTATCTATGCCATTCAGCAAATAATCATTGTTAACATGCCACTGGTAGCTTGATGCAAGTAACCTGCTAACTTTACTCGTGTAGATCTGCCTTTACCTCGAATATTAAGAGACTACATAATATACCAATCAACTCTGTGATACAGTTGAATAGACATTTTAAATTTACAAGAAAACTATTGCACGTGAGTCATTTCTGATTAAACATTAATGGGGATAAAGGGTTAAAAGACGTTCCAAATACTGAAAATTGTTGCAATATTAAATCATGTTGGGATAAAAACTGCATTGAAAAGTCGAGTTTTGGCCATTTTAGAATGGCTTCACAGATAAGCACTATTTATAGATATTCATTCTGTCATAATAGGGACATACCGTAGCTATTAACAAGAAACTTATTCGCTTTGTCCACTATCGTCACAGCGGAAAATCTTGAGAAATCCTTCAAATACGAATGCACTGCTCACATTTCTGGTCTTTTATTTCCTCTTTCTGTATGTGACCAGGTGGTCTAGGGATAAGGTGTCGGACTTATGTTCTGAGGGTCCGGGGTTAAATCCTCGTTCTTGACACAGATTCATCTGATTGTCAAACCCTTCCTTCACCTCTGACAAGACCTGTATTAATCACAACTTGTGAATGTGGGGAATGCCAGGCCTCCACCGTAGTTCGGATTCCACGTTAAGCTGTAGGTCCTCCATTTCATCTCACAATCACCCTACCATTACACATTAGCGTAAGTGCGTATAACCCGAAATGGGTAGTAAGACGCGGTGCTGATAATAATATTTCTCCTTTAACTCCCATACCTCACGCGAGCCGTGAGCTGAGTTAAGCCTTGCTGTGATGAAAACTCTTAATCAAGTAACTTGCTGACTTTCTCAATGCCTTCATCCCGGCAGAAAGTCAGACCACGCCATTGCTACAAAACAACTCTTGAAATGAGAACTTTTGACCCGTAAACAACCCGACAAAGTGGTTGGAACAATCACTAGCATTACATAATAGCAAATGTCAAACTTGGTGACATACAATAGTTGACATTGTTTAAGGAAGATGGGATTGATGGATGATGTGTGCTATCTATTTACAGAGTAGAATCTTTTGTAACCTCACCGCAACCCTGTACACACGGTTATAGAATAAAACTCGCCTTGCTCGTTGGGAGGCTCCGCTCCGGTGAGTTTTCTCTACAAGTGGATGTAAACAAATGTAATTGCAGAGCAGTTTTTTTTATAGGGCTTACCGTTTAGCCACAAGAGACCTCCAAAGAAAGGTCCGCACCGACTTTAAAGTTGCTCCGACATTTAAATTTTTTTTCTTTCGGGAGTTAATTTTTTTTTTTTTTTTAACTTTTTGGAATTTTCCCGTTGGTTACAGGCTAAAAGCTATAAGTCTGCCAAATTTAAAGTTTATAGCTCATCTGGATGTGGGTAAACAATAATGTCATTGAGTGAGTCAACTATGTGCACTTATACTAGTATAATATAATCTCACTTAAGACTAGGACAGACACAGCATCCAGACCCCGGACATTAATTTCTCAGTATGAAAAGGTAGCTTATATATTTACTTTAACACTGTGCTAGGAATGAGGAAGGATGAATTTAGAGGAAGAGTAACCGCATCTGCGTGGAGACAGAGTGAAAAAACATTTGTGGAAAACCACCTTCACTACACCCGACCATAGTTCGAACTCCGATCTCCCCGTCATCGGCGGTCCATTCTGTTGCGAGAGTGAGGACTTTTAAACCAGAGGTGGGCAACATATTTTGTCAATGTTGCCACAGGTGTGGCGAATGAGAGGTGGCAATTTGCAATTTGTCCTAGACTCTGGCAGTTAGGGGGGGTTATGTTGCCATAAAAAAAACACTTCAGATAGCTTCTAGAACTGTTAAATCATTTAGAAGTTTACCTTGCCTTCAGCAGTTAGGGGATGAACCCCCCAACCCCCCTCCCCCTCTGAAATTATTGATTGGCTATAGCCTTGCTGATAAGTTTCAGAAACAGTGGCTGATTATCTTAACTCAATGGGCATGTGGAATTAAGTATCTAAAAAAAAAGTTATTGAAAAAAATAAAATGACATAATTATTTATACTTAGAAACAATTTCCGCGTATCCATTTTGAAATAAAACTTGATGGTCATTTTTTAAAATTTGTCTTTAATAAGCTAACGTTAGATTGAATTATTATTATTTATCACGTAAAATAGTTCCCAAATATCAATTTCGAGCAAAATCGTTTTAGCCGTTTTCAAAAAATGTCAAAACTTTCAAAAATCAGTCACTAGTAAACTTCTACAAAATGATTTTCTTTAAAGAAAAACAAATACATAAATTTATGTATATTGTAAGAATCTTACCAGATACAGATACCTATTTCTTACCAAACCCTTTTAGCCATTTTAAAAATATTTCAAATAAAAAACCTTTTAACAAATTTTTTTCTTAAAAAAACAAGTCAACAACTTGATTTAACAGCTAAAAACACTCCTCAGATGCACATTTTATATACAAATGTCTGAGCAATTTTCTAAATAGGTCAAATTAAAAAAAAATCACTCATTTATAAGCTAACAAAATAATTTTTACTAAAAAACAAAATACAAAGTGTTATTTAAGAGGTCAAAAATGCCCTAGATATCAATTTTAAACAAAATAGTTAGAGCTATAGCGGAACAACGTTAAAGTCGGTGCGGACCTTTCTTTGGAGGTCTCTTGTGGCTATCAAAAAAAGGCTCTGGAATTACATTAGTTTACATCTACTTGCAAAGAAAACTCACTGGGGTTTGGGGGCGGAGCCCCCAACGAACAAAGCGAGTCTAGATAGTTTGAATCATATCCGTCAAACGATTTCGGATGTGTGGCAAGGAACAGACAGATATACAGTCAAAATTGTACAATTTGGGGTACACAAAACTTAATAGACGATTCATCATAATATCGAAGTTGCAAATTTTCACGATTAAAATATTCTTTCTTTAAATGAAAAAGTAATACTATAGTGGTTATAAAAGAGCTTATTTATAGATTTTAAAATCAAGACGTACTTAAGACCCGTGTACAAGTACATAAATAAATAAATAAATAAATAAATAAATAAATATATATATTTGTTTAGAGATATTTAACGTGCACATTCTGAACAGACTTATAAATCAACTTAAATCTAGAACAGATACAACACCCAGCCTCCGGACGTTAATTCATCACTGTGAAGGAGGAAAGACCAATTTCACAATTAGTATCTTGTTAGGGTGACCTGGTGGTCTAGGGGTAAGGTGTCGGACTTCTGTGCTGGGGGTCCGGGGTTCAATCCTCGGTCCTGGCACAGATTTATCTGATTACCAAACCCTTCCTTCACCTCTGACAAGACGTGTATTAATCACAACTTGTGAATGTGCGGAATGTCAGGCCTCCACCGTGGTTCGGATTCCACGTTAAACTGTAGGTCCTCCATTTCATCTCGCAATCACCCTACCATTACACATTAGCGTAAGTGCGTATAACCCGAACGGGTAGTAAGACGCAGTGCTAATAATAATAATAATAATAATAATAATAATAATATATTCACTCAGGTTTCCAAACTGTCGCTTTAATACAAACTTTAAAAAAAAAGCTAACTCACATAAACCTGGTTTCACTAATAGTGGCGTCACATGGATTGATGCGAGGGGCTGTTGGCAGAGTTAATTTAAACTTTAAATTTGCATTGTTTTCCTCACTCAGTAAAAAACTCAGAAATAATTTTTTTTTTCAAGAAACAAAATAATGGATTTTTTCCCCACCAAAACAGATTATTTTCCGTGTCAACATCTCTACATATCACAAGGTCTAGTTTTTTTTCCCCAACATGCCTTGAGGTAGTTATGACTGTACATCAGGATCGGAGGTACTGTACTTTCCCCCTCTGGTTCTGTTCCAAGTCGTTCCTTCTTTTAGTCACCCCCTTTTCCTTAATCTATAATAGCGTAACCACTTTTCCCTACCCCCACCAAGTGGCGGTCGCATATTGTAGAAAAGGGGTAACGTAAGATCTGTAATCTTATGTTAGTGTCTTGTCTCTCTTGGAATAATGCCACTTTAGGGGTGAAAAAAAAGGGGGGGATGTAGAAAAGATTCGCTAAAGGGGAGGTGAAAAGGACGTGAACAGTTATAAAAGACGAAGGAAGTCTATAGAGAGATAAGAGCTTAATATTGCCACTTTTGCTTTTATTTTTTTCCAGATTTAATTAGCAGAGTAAGTATGGCGGCTAAAATAAATCAATAGCTATTAGCAATCTTTCAAAATGTTTATAATAATTGTACTCCAAGTTGAGCTCTCACGTGTCATTTTCGACAATTCATTGAAAATGAATACAAAATTAACGTCAGAACACTCATTTAATTAGACTGAAACATGATTGAATGCTTTCATTAAAAGTGATAAAAGGAGGGTCTACTTTTTTCCATTTTAAATGATTATTGAAAAATGAAAATTAAATTATTAACAGTGAGAATATATACAAGAATTAATGAATTAGTTTTTCTCTTAATGTAAAGATTAAGTTAATATAACTTATTTATTTATTCTGTCTTTAATCCCACACGCCTTGGCTCGAAATGGGATGGTAAAATATACTTGCTTGTGGTGGTTATTTGGATTTTATAAGAACATTACAATACATATTACAATTTTAACTTAATACTAATGATTCAAGATTATAATAAATATAACCACAACAGTTAATTATAAAAAAAAAGTCAACGAAACACTGCGATCACATGCGACCTTGTATTGGATTTAATACTCAATTCATATTAGCTTATGTTTATTTGATATATTTTTTAACTCTTGCGATAAGTGCACACACATTTAACTAACCGCAGCTCACATTAATTTTTCCCACGATGACATTTCTATTAAATGAAATGGTAGCTGATCAGTCTCATCATGATCGTCATGATCGATAACACACGTGAACAAATTCCTTTTATTTTAATTTTGATGAAAATTGAATCATTGGGAATGAAACAGGGAAAATGACACGTGAGAATTGGCTTATTTTTAAAAATGTTTTGCTGGAGTGCTTTTTGTATTGTTTTAAAGTAATCAAGGTGTTATGTTGAGAGATGGTTATTTAGTTTGGCTAATTCGTTAAAATATTTATCTTGGGGATTCTATTTCAATTTAAAATAGATATGTAAAATTTGGAAATAAATATTTTAAAAATCCAGCAGGAAGTTAGATAAATTTAATCACTTTTGGTGGGATTTTGCTAGTATGAGTTGGCAACACTGGAAAGGACTATTTTCTAGACGCTGGATGGACTTCAACGGATGTACAGACGGAGAGATAACTAACTCCAGATCGTAATAAAGTAGTAGATAAAACAACAAACAAACAAACAAACAAACAAAAAAGTCAAATAAAGATTGAAACCATGACCGAATGGCTAGATTTGTCGACCATAAGTGCGTCATTCGACACCGGAAGTGAGGGACGAGATAATAAACCTCAGTCTCGTTTAGTTTTAAATCATGTTTAGAAAGTGTACGTCAAGTTTCATAAGATTTGTTTTTAATGAAAAAATAATAATATTCATTACACATAAGGTAACGGGCGAAAAAAAAAAGAAAAAAGAGGAGCTTTGTCATGACAAAGAGTCATAATAGCTACAACGTATTCTATGACGCGATAATTGGTCATTTTTCCGCTCTTTAACTTTTCACTACAATAAATTGCACAAATAATAACTGTTCACGTACCCGCCTCGGTGGCGTAGTTGGCTAACGCGCTAAGTCGTGTTGAGCTCGACTGCCGAGGACGGGGAGATCGAGGTTCGACTCTCGGTCGGGTGAACTGGTGTAGGGGGGGTGTTCCTAAATGGTTTTCCACTCTCCCTCCACGCAAATGCGGGTTCACTTCCTCTAATTCAACCTTCCCAACTCCTAATCCATTAGCGTAAATTAGTACTTAAATCGTATAACCCGAACGGGTAGTAAGACGCGGTGCTAATATTAATATTATATTATTATCCAATCATCGAATCCTGGAACCCTCACACCCTTGAACCTTCGGATCCTCAAGCCCTTATGTTCTTAGAAAATTTGAGATTATTATATACCTATATTACTTATATTTGTATATATTGTAAACTATATATATGCAGACAAACTATCAGTTTAAATTTGCTTTTAAGCTCTATCTGCACATTTAAAAGAAAAACTTACTAACTAGATCCCAGGCCATAAATTGAGCACTTGACTAATTGATGTACAAATGTTAAAAATAAATGCATTATGAAAAAAATATTAACACTTAGTTACAATTTCTATTATTTACTTTGATATTCATAATTTTGTGGAATCGACCAAGAAAAGTAAAAATAGGGTAGAATTATTGAAGAAAGGAATTAAAAAAAAAACATTTTTGTAGTCATAATTTCAGACTGGCCACCCCCGGGTAACTTTGACCCCCCGGCCGGTCGAAAGGCTCTGTCAAGATTCCGGCGACCGGTCAACACAATCTGTTTGTATTCACTTGATTTTCTCATCGTTTTTATGTCTCCTATCCACCGCTTAAGTGACTCCCACACGCTACGGTACACCTGTATACATTCACTTATATATTTAAATTTTAAGTGCCCCCTAAATTTAGAGGAAATGCACCCACATCAGCGTTGAACAGATATACATCTCATGTGTAAAATTATCCTTAATGTAAGTATTTTAACATTAAGAGAAACAAATTGCAGTCGACCTGGGTGGTTTAAGAGTAAAGTGCTCGCTTCAGGATCTAATATTCGTGGATTCAAACCCAGCCGGGGTCAACGTATTTTTCTTGAGAGATAAAATCCGTAGCACAACTTCCTTTGGATGGGAAGTGAAGCCATAGGTCTCATGTCGATTGTGGAATGTAAAAGAAACCCTGGAAGTTATGTGAAAATACCTTTCCCAGCAAAATTGGTAGGTCTTTTCGCTCTCAATCATAGAAATTATCATGTGCTGATCTAATCAATCGGTTCAGAAAGGACACATTAAATAAATAACAGAGTGAAGCATGAGTCTGGCGCCTTAGACCGCGCAGTCATTGATATAGTTTCCTCTCCCTCGCGCCCACCAGCTCTTCATCAGCTCGTTATAACTTAAGGTGGGACGGAATAACCTGGCAGTTCGAAACACTTGTCGAGAACATAAACATCCCGTCTAATACCAACTCACCGACATTGAAATTACGTACTGTGGAAACATAAATTTCCCAAGGCCGTTCAGTAGTCGATGTCTCGAGTAATAATCATAATGGAAGGCCCACCACACATGGAAGAGGCCAATACACACACGTTTTACACATACGCCAAAAACACCCACGTTATAATACATACGCTTATATGTTATGTTCCATCACCACTAGAAGGCCTTAACTCTATTTCATATAGCTCTAGATGACTTAAGACTTTGTACAGTAGAATGTAAGATATATGACATATGACATATGACATGCCTTGATCGTATGTATTATTGTTTAGCACCACGTCTTACTACCCGTTCGGGTTATACGCTTAAATACTAACTAAGCTAATGGATTAGGAATTGGGAAGGTTGAACCAGAGGAAGTGAACCCACATTTGCGTGGAGGGAGAGTGGAAAACCATTTAGGAAAAACCACCCCCAGTTCACCTGACCGAGACTCGAACCTTGATCTCCCCGTCCTCAGCAAGTCGAGCTCAACACGACAAAGGGTGACCTGGTGGTCTAGGGGTAAGGTGTCAGACTTCTATGCTGGCGGCCGGGGTTCAATCCTCGGTACCGGCAAAGATTTATCTGATTACCAAACCCTTCCTTCACCTCTGACAAGACATCTTGTGAATGTGGGGAATGCCAGGCCTCCACCGTGGTTCGGATTCCACGTTAAACTGTAGGTCCTTCATTTCATCTCACAATCACCCTACCATTACACATTAGCGTAAGTGCGTATAACCCGAATGGGTAGTAAGACGCGGTGCTAATAATAATAATAATAATAACACGACAAAGCGCGTTAGCCAACTTCGCCACCGAGGCGGGTTTGATCGTAAATAAATACAGTCAAAATTTCATAGGAAGATAGATGTAAAGGATTTTAGATCTTCTGTCATGTATTCATAGGTCAAGTCATGTGATCTTCAGCTTTCACTTTTGATAGATATTATCAATACCTAAAAACCTATAAAAATAAAACTGACCGTCTATGTAGTGATTGTGGTCTAATGGTCCCATTTCCTGGCTATAGATCTAGAATTACTGGGTTCGATCTCCAGTGCTTCCAGATTTTCTGTGAAGCAGTAATTTTGGAACGGGGTCAACTCAATCTAGTGAGGACAAATGAGGAACTACTTGAATTAAAAAATAGCGGCTCCGGTCTAAAAAACTGAGAATAGCGGTTTAAGGGCTCATTGTGTTGACCTTATGACATCCTCTATCCACAAACGTCAGAACTATCTTAACCAACAGATGGCGACCTCTCGGTTGATATGGCTCGATTTCGGGATGACACCGTGGAATTTTTTATTAATTCATTTTTAAAAAATATAAAATATATTATAACATGACCATGTATATGTTACAAAAAAAAAGGATAAATGAATTTAGGAGAGGAAAAAATAATAGAGGGAGAGAGGAAAAATATAGTTGAGACACAAGATTATTTATTAAATCTTCTTTTCATTGCTAATTCAAGCTAATCATCGAGTCAATTAATATCTAAGAAAGAATTAGTTTCATCGTTGATTTCAAGGAACATAATATTAACGTTAAGAAAAACTTTGTTCAGATTTAAATAACTAGATAGCTGTTGCCCGCGGCTTTGCTCGCGTGGAAGTTGATTATATACAAATACGAAAATATACATATGTATTTACAGATTAATTTAAAATATTACGTTACGTTGATGACCATAACTTGACCTCAGATCAAAAATAATGCAAGTCCGATACAAACTTTCACCCCCTTTTTCATCCCTTATTAAATAAAATTTCCAAAATTCCTGAAACACGTATTTATTTGTTTTACGTCAATAACCGAAATACAAAATTTTGTTTATGTAACTTTCAAAATGACGGACTTTCATACATATTATCATCCCCTATTTTGACCCCTTTGGGGTGGAATTTTCTAAAATCCTTTCTTAGTGGGTGCCTACATAACAAAATGAATATACAGTCCGAATTTCATGCTTGTAGCCTTGATAGTTTGCGCTCGGCGATGATGAATCAGTCAGTCAGTCAGGACATGTTATTTTATAAGTATAGATAAATACATTCTAACTTTATTTATTTTTCAACTTTTATTATTTCTTATAAATAAATTTAGGATGTTGGTTAATTATCACTTCAAACTAATAATTTAATTCAGTCCTAAAGTTCTAATGATTCGTAGCATTAGAAGAAAAACAATCTTGGAATAAATAATAGTTGGATACCAAGGAAAATATTTAAGAAAAAAAAGGTTAAAAAAAGGCTAAAAAAAGGAAAAACGTAGGTATACACTAATTTTGATCAGAAGTCAGTTCTGAAAGGTCTTATGGCGAATAGAACATGAAAATACCACTTCGAAAAAAACAACAGCTCAAGGGTAGTGTTATTCAATTAGAAATATTAGTTTCTATATGGATTAAATAATCAAGCTATTATATTTGTTAATTAAAGCTATAGCCACTTCTAAATATCATTTTCTTTAAAATTGAAAAATTACCATGGGAATTGAATCAGAGACCTTTGGCTTAGTACGCCGATGCTCTAACCACTTAGCTATCGAGGAGTCGTCCCGTACCCAGGGTCATTCTTCACTCATATCTTAAGGCAGAATCTGTTATGGACGTGAGGTAATCGTCAGCTACAAATGTGTGATCAACTAAGATCACGAGATATCAGATAACGTGGCCTCTTTCAACTCGGGAGGGCTTTATCCTGACTCCTGGATAGCTAAGTGGTTAGAGCATTGTCGTATTAAGTCAAAGATCCCCGGTTCGATTCCAGTGTAAAGGTATCATTGTTCAATTTAAAGAATATTATTTTCTCTAACTTCTAAAAAGAGGTATTTTTGGAAGAACTTTGTTAAAAACCAGTACCTATGGGTGCACAACAGCCTGTTCTATAGGACAACAGGACATCTCCCCAAAAAATATACTGTCCTGAAAAGAACCCCCTAAAAATACGGTACGTATGGTCATCCTATCTGTAATAAGACAATCTCATGTTTAAAGAAGTTTTGCAAGGGAAAAACCTTCTTTTTCTTTCGTGTTCAAAAATACTAAAATTTTACTGTATAAATTGTATTATTTTATAGCTATTGAAATTTCTATTAAAAAGTGACAGTTGCAAATACTCGTATCATGCTAACTATAACTACATGCATCGTGTAGCTGATATAATCAGTTGATTCAAAAAGTGCACTTTAAATACCTCAATTTTTTTTTTTAAATGACCAAAGGATTTTTTTTCGGTAACTTTTATATCTGTCTAAAACGTTCTAGACTGTACTTGAGGCCTTACCGCTTAACAGGTCAGGGACCTGTTCCCAATACCTCACGCGGACTCCTTTGATCACGAATGCGATACACAAACTTGACGCCCTCCTCCCCCCCTCCTCAATTTATACCCCCATAACCCCGCACGACTTCCTTCCACCAGTCAACAACTCTCGCAGTATCTTGACCTGTCAATACGACTTTCAATAACTCTCTCGTCTTTTGTGAGATCATACCGATAAAACTCTTTTAACAGTTAGCACTATTTTAACTGCCGATAAAAAAAAAAGAGGTGAGCTCGTTTCCAAATGACGGGAGACGTGGAATTTAATTGGATCAGCATCATAGAAAAAAAACTCCTACTTTTTAGTTTATTTAGGATGGTAGAACTATTTAATTTTAATATAAGTCTTAACAAGTTTTTTCACCCCGTGCTTTATCATCTTACTACCCATTCAGTTTATCAACATGTTTACTAAACTAATGGGGTACCGATAAGGGGGTTAACATATTGTGAAAAAAGTGTCCAAATTTTATTTGAGAAAGATTGGAGAAGACAGTTTTGTGTGTGTGTGTGTATGTGACAATTTAATTTTAAAAAACACCATTGCTACACTAGACTATCTTGTTATCCACAATCCACAGTTAAAAGGAATTGAGGGCTCAGAAAAAAAAAGTTTTGAATATTCACATTAGTCCTAACTGAATTTTTACATACATGAATTTTTATTTTTTCGTCTTACAATTTTAGAGCAGTGGTTACCAAAGGGGGTGCACCTCTCCACGCCCTGAGAGATGGTGTTATTACCAAGGGGGACACTAAGTGTCGAGGGGGTAGCAAGGGGTTGCTGAAGGGGGTGATCTTAAAGACTCCTGATAAGTAACATTAGAAAACGGTTATCACATCATCAAGCCCATCTACCGCTTTAAGAATGTACTAAACAGTGAGGTAGTTAATTTAATGTGAATATTTGGTATCTAAGAGACATTCCAAATTATTAGACCTTAAATGCTGGCACCACTAGATAATAAAGTTAATACATTTTGTTAAAATTTTAACTAGAATTTGATAAAATGTCAAATAAAATATTAATATTTTGAATGTTATTGTAAAATTATATTCCTTAGTGGGGCATGCGAATATATAATTTTTAATAATGCTTTTTTATTGAGGTAGGGGGCACTAAAAAGTTTGGGAACCATTGATTTAGAATAATACTGCTTCGTTATTTATTTTGGGTCTAATTTAGTTTTTTGACAAAAATAGAGTCGAGGTATGAACATGTAAATGTTTATGAAACTTTAAAATGTTATTTCAACGTTTGAAAAAAAAAGGTATTATTGATTGAAAGGTACAAGGAACTGGGGGAAATTCCAATTTTTTTTCTTTAGCTCAAATTGAATTATAGCTGCCAGTTAAACATTCATGATCACGGTCAAAAGAGATTTTTGTCATATTTAAAAATATATAGAAAAAAGTATTTACTGGGGCCTTATGGAGTTACAAATTTAAAAGTTTTCCTCCTTTTCCCCCTGTGCCATTTAGTTCAACTAAAGCCTAATTTTTGAATTAAGGTTCTTGAAAAATTTAAAACAATAGTATTCGTAATAATTTCCTCCAGTTACCGTTTAAAAAAACTCCTAAGTAAGTTATAGCGCCATTTCATATTTAAAAATATTCTTAGCCTCTTGAAGCCACCCACCACTGAAAAATCCCCTCATTTAATTTAGTAAAGTTGGGAACCATGGTTGTGCTGGTGAGGTAGGTGATCCTACAAGCTACACACAAACAACCAAAATAAAAAATAAAGATCAAATAAAAAATATATTTAGGTCTTTTTTACACCAACACAAAAGGGAATTACGTCATTTTATTTGCCTGTTATCAAGGTCTTGTATTAAGTAACAAACTGGGTGTTAAGTGACCTTGAACTAATGCGATGGCACGTGGTAAAAATAGCCAGCATTTAATCGATAACGGGAAGGTAAGTGCAGAGTTGTGTGGAAAAAGTTGACGCCTAAAATAAAAGGAAGAGACGGTCGATGTACCCACCGAGTTGTACTTTACTCAACACTTTTTACCGAGTTGTACTTTACTCAATACTTTTTGGGCTTTACCAAGTTAAAGTGGTGTGAGAAGAAACGATGGTTAAGAGTATATGGATTCTTTTTTTAGTTTTTATGAAAAAAAAAATACATCATTGGCGAAAAAAAAAGTTGTGCCAGTAGATACGTTACTTGCATTCCCTGTACTCATCATCAAACGTTAGAGTAATCAAATTTTGTAGGCTACGGTGGGCAGGACATGCAACACGAATGGAAGAAACTAAAACCACGTTCAAGGTATTGACAGACAAACCCATTGGGAAGAAACCAGTGGGAAGATCTAGACGCAGGGACAAGAATGGATCAGAAAGAGAGAGGATGTAATGAGGTGGACTGGATAGAACTAGCTCAAGATAACGATAGGGTGTAGTTAAGTGGACTTGATAGAGCTAGCTCAAGATAGAGATAGGGTGTTATGAGGTAGACTGTATAGAACTAGCTCAAGATAGGGATAGGGTGTAATGAGGTAGACTGTATAGAACTAGCTCAAGATAGGGATAGGGTGTAATGAGGTAGACTGTATAGAACTAGTTCAAGATAGGGATAGGGTGTTATGAGGTAGACTGTATAGAACTAGCTCAAGATAACGATAGGGTGTAGTTAAGTGGACTGTATAGAACTAGCTAAAGATAGGGATAGGGTGTAATGAGGTAGACTGTATAGAACTAGCTCAAGATAACGATAGGGTGTAGTTAAGTGGACTGTATAGAACTAGCTAAAGATAGGGATAGGGTGTAATGAGGTAGACTGTATAGAACTAGCTCAAGATAGGGATAGGGTGTTATGAGGTAGACTGTATAGAACTAGCTCAAGATAACGATAGGGTGTAGTTAAAGTGGACTGTATAGAACTAGCTCAAGATAGGGATAGGGTGTATCTTCTGAGACATATCTACCGAATCAGTATTTTATAGGTTAAAAAAAGTTTTTTTAGGCTATAAAAACTGCAAACATGACAGACCTAGCTCGCTTTACATTCCAAGAATGATGGCTTGAAGTGCAAGAAACCGGTAACATGCGAGTTGGGTTATATGAGGACATTTGAAAGAAAAAAGAAAAGAAAAAAAAAACAATTCCCTGGAAGAAAAGCTCGAAGTTAGCTGATGAAGGATGAGAAAAAAAAGAGTTAAAACAAACAGAAGAAGACATTTAAAAAAATAGGAGAAGACAGTGTAGAGGAAACACAAAAAGTTTGAACGAGAGTCAAAGGGAGAATAGAGAGATTAAAAAAAGGGGGTTCTGACCAGATTGGATTCTATTTTCATTAGGAAAACATGAGATTGTGAGTGGAAAAGGGACGTTAGCAGGAAGATTGTTCGGAACAAGACGCTCCCCCACCTCAATATATATATATATTTTTTCTTTTTATTTCCAATCTGTTTGATACGAGGGTTAATGGTGTATGACGTCAGAAGAAATCAAGCAAGAGTGACTTTTATAACCGTGCAAAGAAATTGCAAGTGATTCAGTATTATTTTAAGTTTTTACTTTCTTTCAACCCTTCAAAGAGAAAGAATTGTGATCAAAAATTAAATCGAGATTTTGATAAATGTCAACGTTTCATGACCCCCTGAAACAAAAATAGAGGTTTCCGCGATGCCATCTGTCTGTCTGTCTGTCTGTACCTCAGACTAGAGCCGACATTATTTTACTGATTGGGCTATAACTTGGTATTTGGAGTGTTCATAAGGTACTCCCGAGAATTTTTTGAAATTAGATGTCTAACCCTAAACTTAAGGGTGGTTTAATGAAGGGCGAAAAGAGAAAAAAATCGATTTGATCGAAATTTGCCTTAACAATTTTGATTAAATCTTATATCTAAAAACTGTATATCATTATAAACAAGATGGAAAATATCATTTTATCATGAAAATGACCTTGAGGATACGTTACATGAGGAAAATTTTCTTAATTTCTCCACAACTATTTGAGATACGAAATAAATAATCATTGTAAAGTTGTAGAACTATTAGAAATAACAATCTTTTAGTTGAAATATATTTTTATATAACCAAAAGTTTCTGAGCTATAAGCAAATATACATAATTTTTAATTCAGGTCCTTGAAAATGCATTTGATTATTATGATCTTTGGTGGAAAAAGATGTTTCTCTGTTCTCAATTTTTCTGTAACAATGTTCCTAGTTCCTAATGACATAGTGTAAGTAACAGTGGATATTATTTCATTTATAATCTTTGTTGTAATGTTTCTACAAAAATGTATAGACCTATTACTTCATTTCATAAATTTTATGAGTTTTTAGCAAATCTCTTTTTTAAGATAAAAGCGAGAGAAAATCCACGCGGTGCGTCGTACCATATATTTTTAAACACAGATTTTAACTTTTTTTTTGTTTGTTCAAGTTGAAAAAGTCCAATTGGATAATTTCATCTTGGTGTTGAATTATATATTATTTTCATTGTATCACGGGAATTAAAGCGAGTTTTCTTTCATACCGCTACTATTGTTGTTCGAGTAGACGCCTTAGACCAGTGATATGTAATCTTTTTACCGGGGGTTCAAATTAAAAAAAAAAAAAATGCATGCCAAAAATTTGAATTGATAAATTTGTCTTCAAATTTAACTTAAAAAATTATAAACCCTTATAATATAGTGACAATAATAAGTTTAAATACATTGCGAATGTATAACAATTATAAATAGCTTAGTGGCTTAGTATGTTTTTAAGTTCGTTCAGAAGATTTATATTATATGAAGGGGTGTGAGATGAATGAAACAGTGAATGAGCTTCCAGAATTAAAACATTTTTTTTTGTTAAGGTGGGATGTAGGGAACGCGAGAAAAGGCGAGTGTTTTTGCAGTTTTTATGACAATACTTTTTTTTTGTCCAAAATAAATAAAATATTACCCAGTAGAAACGTAAGAGTTTAATTTTCTTCACATGGTGATATCAACATTTGTTGAATATCTGTCATGAGCACAGCAGCATTAGATGACAAACTTTTTAAATGAAGAGAAAAACTTGTCATTAAATTCCAGGAAACCCTTGACAGATATTCAACAAATGTTGAGGTCATCATGTGAAGACAATTAAACTTTTACGTTTCTACTGGATATTTATTTAGCACCTCGTCTTACTACCCGTTCGGGTTATACGCTTTAGGTACTAATTACTCTAATGGATTAGGAATTGGGAAGGTTGAATTAGAGGAAGTGAGCCCGCATTTGCGTGGAGGGAGAGTGGAAAACCATTTAGGAAAAACCACCCCCAGTTCACCCGACCGAGACTCGAACCTCGATCTCCCCGTCCTCAGCAGTCAAGCTCAACACGACAAGCGCGTTAGCCAACTACACCACCGAGGCGGGTGTTTCTACTGAAGAAATATCAGATTTTCTTTGACCAAAAACATGTGTTGCCATAAAAACTAGAAAAATACTGAACCTAACTCATGTTCTCTACACTCCATCCTTAACAGAGATATGCGGTAATTTTGACCAAACCTGCATCGGGGGGGACGTGGACCACTAGGTTTATTTAGTCTGGTTCGCCACTGATAGAAAGGTCAGGGTTGGAATCCCGACTGGGGTAATATTGAGTACGTTTTCTTCTATACGTTTTCCCAATGTGACTCAACACAATGATCATTTATTTACTTTAAATTCTATCTCCCTCTTCCTTACTCCATTAGCGTAATTAAAATATGGATATTCCAGATGAGAAATGAAACGTCGTAAATAATAATAATAATAATAATAATAATAATAATAATAAACATGTGTGATGGTCAAATTCCCACCTCCAAACCCCCTTACACCTCCTCTCCACCAACACCACCCACGAATGCCACCAGTAACCCCTTCAACTCTTCATCCATCTCCAGCAGGTGTAGCAGACTTACGTGAGAAGATTTACGGACTGTGAGGTCAATTCTCGCGAGAGGTGTCATCAATATCTTACAAGGACCATGACCGACCAGTGACGGAACGTCTCTAGGCACAACAAATAAGAAATGACGTCCGTTGTAAATGATGACACTCCCATAACGACCATCAACCGCTGGTACTTACCAACAAGAGCTGTTGGAAGAATCATCTCTCTTTATCTTCCGTAAAATTATTCTACATATATAAAATTACAATTACTTTACAGATTCATTTATTTGAGTGAACAATTGCACCGGTGGTCATGCAAGCTTTGGCGTGTATTGCAAGGTACATTTAATGTTCACTTTCTAAACTGACTGATTCTATTTGTACATGAAGGTCAGTTTCCTACCCAAGGCCGTAGCCAGCCAATAATTTTAGGGGGGGCACACCCCCTGATTGCTAGAAACTAGAAAAAAATTCTAAATGATAAACAGTTCTAGAAGCTCTCTGAAGTGTTTTTTTTCACGGTAAAATAACCCCATAGCTGCCTAAGGCTTGGAAAATATCTAAATATTAAACATTTTTCGAAGCTCTGTGAAGTGTTTTTTTTTATGGTAAAATAACCCCCAAAATATCGAAGGCTGGGAAAATTTCTAAATATTTAACACCTCTAGAAGCTCTCTGAAGTACTTTTTTTTATGGTAACACAGCTCCCTAATTTGTATATGTAACTTAATTTTTATATTGTTTAAACCATAAATAAAGACATATATATATTTTGTTCATAACATTTCACGGGGGGTTTTAACCCCCAAATACCCCCTCCTCTGCTACGGCCTTGTTCCTACCCGTACTTTTTAAATGGTTATGTTTATGGGGTGTATTTATAGGAACTAAAAATGCACTAGGCAAAAGCAAAAGGCACTGAAAATAACAAAATCAGGCAGATACATTTGAAAATGTGAGAGGATACTTACTGGACGTAGCTCATAATGGTATGCAAGGGGGTTTCCAAGGTGTAGTGAGATTCTGATGGAGAAGAACAGTATATAACAGTTACAAACGCTACTAAAATAATTTACATCAAGCCATGTGATCTGCAGCTGTCACGTTTGATAGATATGACCAAGATCTTAAAAATAATATTCATAATTTAGTCAAATGTTTTCCAATGCTGACCACAAAAAAAAGTTTTATTTTATAAAAGGTTATTCATATGAATATTGGTCTATAGTTTCCCGATATTTAGAAAAAAAAAAAATGGAGAGGGAGAAAAGGCATTTTAAGGCTATCATCCTCACACTAGGCATTAACATAAAGTTCTCAAATTATCTCCAAAATCAACTAAAATAAACTTATGTCCAAAAAGTCTACGTTTCAAGACATAAAAAAGGGCATTTAGAGCCAAATATGATCCTTATTTACTAGCAATTTTTTAGTGTTCTACGTCTTACTACCCATCTGGTCTAGCCACCTGTTTATATAATTGGGGTAAGGATAAGGAAGGTATAATTTAGATTAAATTCATCCACATTTGCTTGGGTTGGAATGGACATCGATTAGGATAAAACACCTCAAACAACTCGACCGGAATTCGAACCTTGACCTTTCTGTCACCGGAAATACAAACAAGACGAAACTAACGCATTTGAATGAGTACCCTCAAGATGCGGTTAGAAATTGAATAATAACTTAACTTTAGAACATACAAAATATCCAATGCTCCGATCATAATATACTCCTCGTGAATTTTGATTTTTTCTTTAAGGGTGTCCTAGAATTTAATGACAGCTTTTTTTTATCTTAATTTAAAAAGTTTCTCATCCAATATCGCGATGCTCATGACAGATATTCAACAAATGTTGATGTTACCACGTGAAGAAAATTAAATACTACATATGTTTCTAATGGAGAAATATTTTATTTATTTGGCCAATACAAGTTTTGCCATATAAATTGCAAAATACTTACTTTACCTAGCGTTACCTGAATCCGCACCTCAACCCTATCAAGAACAATATATATTCCATGAATGAACAACGTAGAAGAATATAAAAATAATACAGTGGTTGAGTTTTTCTTAAAACTTTTGATTCCAATAGCGAAAAGTATTCCGAGAAATAAAAACCAAAGGTAGAATTTAAAACGAAATATTCTTTCACAATCGAGTTTATCCAATTCCTTTTATGTTACCATGACGACCGAGACTATATTGACCTCCCTTGACAAGTGAGCATCGGGAAGATGAGTTAGAAGCGTACACAAAGAGAGAAATGGTGTTTACGAGAATAAGGGAGGGGACATTGAAATTAAGGACAAAGGCTTAAAGAAAAGAAAAAAGAGAGAAGATAAATCACGTGTTTTTTTTAAACACAAATCTCAACCACCAGTAAACTCAGATCAACAGTTTCAACTCGATGGTAATCAATGCACAGTAGGAAAAAGAAAAACCGCCCCTATTTTACACAGGGTGTTGTAAAGAGAGAAAACGAAGAGAGAGGATGCCAAAGCGCTTTCTTTACCCCTAAGCTTGTCTCGATGCTGTGTTTGTTTGTATGTGCGCTATGTTCAAAGGACGAAGGGAATTCAATTTCACGCTTCCACAACTCCCCCGACAACCTAACAGGAGAAAGAGGGTGGGGGAAAACAAGGAGGGAGGAAGATAACTCCTTGACCAATAACCCACTTTCACTTCCTAGTTCAGCTCGCCCGCTTGCATGCAAGCAATAGTATATAAACTATGGGAGACAACCAGACGCTAAGTTTTGAAACTAGATGAAGTAAAGCAGATACTTTATCTTAGGTTGGATACGGCCTTGTTAGAAAACGGTAAGGTTGAGTCATGCATAATAACGCATAGAACGTAGCGCGCAAGAAGTCGAAATACATTATTTTCAGTATTAGCGTTCATATGAGTGAATGGTGCTCGACGCATGCAATTGATTTAGTCTTTACTTCTTATGTATTGACCCTTGAACTTTAAAAGTATCAGCCCAGGCACATATCTAGGGGGGAGAGGGGGGCTCATGGGGCAGAAGCCCCCTCCCGTGAAATCTAAACAAAAAATTAAAAATTATTATAAAGATATAGTAGTAATAAATTCATAACTGAAAAAATACAGTAATGATTAATTTCAGTTTCACTTTCCTAACCGGACTAAACATCTGTGACTAATAAGACGTAATATACTCAGGAATTCCTCCCCACACATAAGTCTAAAATATGTCAAAATGTAAAAAAAAATTATTACAGCTGATCAATGTTGGCATTCACTAATAATTAATATACTTTTTATGACTTTTAATAGAAAATCTATTAGTTTTTATAAAATGTATGTAGAATTAATATATTCTCTATTAAATTTAATAAAAATTGTATCAATTTTTAGTGAATGCAACAATGTTTGTACTTCAATTTATTTTTGTACGAAATTTTGAGATATTTTTCTCTCCGTACAGGTCAGATTCGTTACACCCTTTCTCCCCGCTGTTTAGTCTTGATATTACTATCATTGTCGGAAAATATTTAAAAAATAAGCCCCCCTGTCCCCTCCTACTGAAAGAAAATTCTGGATATGAGCCTGTATCAGCCAATGAGAATATGATAAGAGTCTCTGAACAAATAAACGCCAGTATTCAAGACAGACGTAAACTATCATCTGTTCAAGTTTGTAACATCTTGCGGTAACCATACTGGTTTGTTTTAGTGTCGATGATTACGATTTATAATTAAAATAGTTAAAAATAAAGGAGAACTATTCCATCTTCGATTTCATTATTTAGAAATAAGTCTGCCATAATATTCATAACAATAACATCAGCCGCCACTTAAATTAATTTTATGTTTCAAAATATAGATAATTTTAATAAATAGCGTTGTTTTTTCGAGTGAACCCTGAAGGTGGGAATATAAAGAACGCAAGAAAACGTAAGTATTTTTGCAGTTTTTATAGGCATAAAAACTCTTTTGGTCAACAATAAATAAAATATTGCTCAAGTAAAGATATTGAATTTAATTTGCTTCCCATGGAGATAACAGTTGTTGAATGTCTGTCAAGGGGGACCTGAAATTTAATGCCAACTTTTCCTCATCATTTAAAAAGTTTATCATATAATGCCGCTATGTTAATGTTAAATATTCAACAACTGTTGATATCACCATATGAGGAAAATTAAACTCTTATTTTCTGCTAGAGCAAGATTTTACTTAGCTTGACAAAAACAAAGTTTTGTTATATACACTGAAAATATAATAACCCACACGTACCCTACGCTGCACTATGAAGTATTATTAAATGGCTTATATGAAAGATGCCAGGCCGTGAAAAAAAAAGGCAATCAATATAAGTAAGATTTTAAGCATTACGTTTCATTATAAACCGTTGTATTTTTACTAAGAATAACCTTTGCAAGTTTCCACGTATACTTCAATTTCTTGATTAATTTTCAGCCCGCAGCTCCAAAAACATTTTGACTGGCGCAGTATTCGTGGTTGGCAGGTTTGTGTTCTGTTGATTTCCCCCAGGATTGCATCAGTGTGAGGGAATCGTGTTCGATCCGAAGGATTCAATGGGTCTTTGAGTTGATAGAAAGCGTGAAATTGGTACGCAAGAAGGACTGATAGTTAAAATGCTTCTAAAAACACTATTAGAAACGGAGTATCTTGGATCCAGGATCTTTATTTATCTGTTTACCCCCTCAATTATCTATAAGTAATAAACCTGAGGGCTGGTTTGATGCTCTTATCATCCATCCGGAGCTGAGCATGCACTAATCCATTCAGTTGGTTAGTGCTGCCCACACTATATGGTAGAAAGCACATGTACTAGGGAAATTCAAAAAGTGCGGTTGTCTTCCGTAGCCTTCTTCGCTGGTATTCTACGAGCAAGTGAGAAACATCCTACCAATTTTGCCGGAAAATGTGTTTTCACATGCATTCCAGAATTATTTTACACGCCACAATTGATATGGGACCGATGGCTTTACTTCCCCTCCGTAGGAAGTTGTGCTACGGAATTTTATCGCTCGAGAAAATACGTCTTCTTCAGTTGGGTTTGAACCCAAGAACATAGGATCTAGAGGCAAGAACCTTACCCCAAGACCACTGGGATCGGTTAATTTCCCCCTTGTAAGTATTATAGAACAATAGTTGCAATATAATTTGTTTTTAATTGTTAAGCAATAAACTCAGTCTTACCTTGACTGATTACTCTATGGGTCTCTCTTTTAAGCAACGCCATAGAGGAACCAATGAAGGCAAGCTTACAACATTCCAGGGAGAACATACCAACATTATTATTATTATTATAAGGTGTTCTGTCTTTCGGAAGGTCCATTGCCTCGTCCAAAGTGGATCCTCCAGCATGTAATATGAGCAGCTTCCTTTTTATATTCTGAAACTTCATCTTATTCTCTTGTTTGAGGTAATCGATCACTTGCAAGCCAAAATTATATATATTAATGAGAATTTTTAACACTATATCTATGAATACTTTATTTGTAACTAAATAAAAATAGTTTCTTGAAAAACAGTTTATGAATTATGTCACTTATTTTAATTCGTTAACACGTAGGGAACACATACAAGTAAAACAACTGGCGAAGAAAAGGATCTTTTCCTATACAGAAACACTGTACCAACTGACTCTATCGAGGAAATATGGCTTGTCCGCCAAAGACCCTATAATAGATTTTTTTTTATTCCAACAGCTCTTCTATAGTATATTCGATGGATTATCGAAGTCACCCTGCAAATACTTTGTTGTTTAGTCGGTTGCTTATGTGGTGGGGCTATAGAGAAAGAGAGTTAATGTAAGTATTTTTACAGTTTTTTTATAGCAAAAAAAAGTTTTGTAAAAATAAATAAAATATTGCTCCAGTAGATACATATAGATTAATTTTCTTCACATGGCGATATCAAGAGTTGTTGAATATCTGTCATGAACATAGTGGCATTAGATGAGAAACTTTTTAAATTAAAAGAAAAGTCATTACATTCCTGGAGACCCTTAGCAGATATTCAAAAACAGCTGTTGACATGACCTATACACACACATGATATACACATATATAGTATTATTTAATGTGCACCTGGGGTCAAACCAAGCTCCCTTATAGTTTTTTTTGCCAGCCTCCCTCAACACCAAGTCTAAGGAGTAAAAAGGTCTTGAAAAGTAACGTTTTAGTTTATTTACGTCTAGAGACAGTATGATTTAAAAAAAAAAAACTTACTCTTCTGGTGGGGGTGTTGGTCGTAGACAGATGGTACGCATGGATCATATGCACATATGGGACTATACTAGAGTGCAGTATATTAACTCTCCATCCCGGATGTGACATCACGGGCGGCCAATGTCTATCAGGCTGTAATATACTAACTCAACATTTTGTGCTCATACAATTAACATCATGTTGGAAGCTGAGCGTGCGTGAATTCCTTCCCATCTCATCTAAACTTGGCAACGATGCAGAGCCATTCTCGAACTTAAACAAAGTTACCCGAAAACATGCAAGATTACCTGAACACACTTGAGACTACCCGTATACTAAATGAATTTTCACGAACATAAGCGAAGTTTCCCGAACACAAACGATGATTTCCGAAAACCAACCAAAATTCCCAGAACTCAAGGTGAGGTTTCCTGAACAGAACCGGAGTTCACCGAACACAGACGAGGATTCCCGAATACAAGAGAAGTTCCCTAAATTCAAGCCAAATTCCCTGAATATAAGAGAGACTCCCCGAATAGAGACGAGGTTTCCCGGACACACACGAACATAAGCGAGGTTTTCAGAATGCAATCAAGGACACCTTGAAATCTCATAATAAAGGATTCTATAGGATTCTAATAACCCCCCTCCCCCCGTATTCCAGCTCCCAGCTAATCCTTTCCTGTTGTGCTCCCAAACACATGGTTGAAGTTAAATATCAATGAATGGTGTGTAGTGTCTTTGAAATTGAAATCGTGTATACAATTTGGAACAACTTAGAGTGTTAATTCAAGGACGAGGCTGGAGAGCTATACAGTGTTTTATTTATTATTTACTTTGACAAAAAAAAAGTTTTGCTATAAGAACTGAAAAAACGCTGCCCATTTCTTGATGAAGCTATTATTAATTTCACTTGCAGTTATTGGGAGGCTGAGCTAAACAGAAAGTGGAGTTGAATCAAGGATGGATTGATTTGCGTTCTAACTTGCTGCAACTTACTCACTGCTCCATAACCACTGGATTCGAATACAGTTTATCACTGTTAAATACTTCTAGATGCTATTTCAACAAATTTTTCTGGTAGTTAAGGGTGGTTACATAAATAATGTAGGAGGCCTTCACTTGTTTTAATGACTGGGAGATTGAGATTTGGCTCATGGTCGGGTGTACTAAGGATGTTTTTCCAAACATGTTTTACACTCTACATCCAGGAAAATGCGTGTACATTTCCTCTAAACTAAAGATTCTTCATGCCTAGATCATTAGCGTGATTAGTAGATTCACTTAGAAGCTTAACGGGTAGTAAGACGCGCCTTCACTCTATCCAAGCCAATTTTTCGATTACTTTTCTCCCATTTGTAGCCTTTTGGGCACTTTTTACGTGTGTAATGGTGGGCTTACCATAATACCTTCCCTACAAACCAGGACATTCTTAATGTTTTACTTCAAGGAAAAAAAAAGTGGGGTTAGTGATGGGGTGAACCTTATTTGTGTATGGGGAAGGGGGCAGCTAGAAAAATAAAGGGTTTTGTCCTCCAACTAAAAGAGGAACCCAAAAGGACATCTTGCAGGAACCAGCTACAAGAAAAATTGATGCACCTAAAGGCTATTCAAAAGGGTCTTTCCTTTTTTTTTTTTTTTAATTCGGATGATTTACAAAATCCTTTTTGGAGTAAGACTTGTCTGGAAATATTTTGGAAATTGGATGCTATAGAAGCTATTTGAAATGGTCTTTGCTTGGAGAATTTATTTAAAAATTACATGCATTTATAAGACATTTAGTATGGTCCTATTTAGGATTTTTTTTTAATTAGATGAATCTACAAGCTATTTGGAATGGTCTTTGCTTGGAGAATTTATTTAAAAATTACATGCATTTATAAGACATTTAGTATGGTCCTATTTAGGATTTTTTTTTAATTAGATGAATCTACAAGCTATTTGGAATGGTCTTTGCTTGGAGAATTTATTTAAAAATTACATGCATTTATAAGACATTTAGTATGGTCCTATTTAGGATTTTTTTTTAATTAGATGAATCTACAAGCTATTTGGAATGGTCTTTGCTTGGAGAATTTATTTAAAAATTACATGCATTTATAAGACATTTAGTATGGTCCTATTTAGGATTTTTTTTTAATTAGATGAATCTACAAGCTATTTGGAATGGTCTTTGCTTGGAGAATTTATTTAAAAATTACATGCATTTATAAGACATTTAGTATGGTCCTATTTAGGATTTTTTTTTAATTAGATGAATCTACAAGCTATTTGGAATGGTCTTTGCTTGGAGAATTTATTTAAAAATTACATGCATTTATAAGACATTTAGTATGGTCCTATTTAGGATTTTTTTTTAATTAGATGAATCTACAAGCTATTTGGAATGGTCTTTGCTTGGAGAATTTATTTAAAAATTACATGCATTTATAAGACATTTAGTATGGTCCTATTTAGGATTTTTTTTTAATTAGATGAATCTACAAGCTATTTGGAATGGTCTTTGCTTGGAGAATTTATTAAAAAATTACATGCATTTATAAGACATTTAGTATGGTCCTATTTAGGATTTTTTTTTAATTAGATGAATCTACAAGCTATTTGGAATGGTCTTCTATTAAGCTATTCTTTTAAAAAAATTGGTTGCCTCTAGAAACTATTTGAAATGGTCATTTGTTGGCAAATTTTTGAAAATTAATTCGAGGTCTTGGGAAGGGATGGAGGGAGGAAATAAAAAGAGGGGGGGGACGGACGCTCAGTGTGCCGTATAATCCCCCCAACCCTGGGTGCGCCACTGCGGACGGTTCATACGTAGCCTCCCAGTATAGAAGTGAAGTTTCAAGCCAGACCTTGAAATATTATGTGGCTTGAGTTTATGAGAAGGCCATGTGCGGGCCCCGCTCTTTGAAGTGGAGGTGGGTGATACGATAGCAGGCAGTAGCCGGGTGTGCACAGCTTGCATGCAGTGATGTAGCGCTCACGTGGCGCAAGAGATATACTAAACATCCGCAGCCTTTCCACCAACACACACTGCACTTATTTATTTATTTATTATAGTCGAAGGATCAGTCCTTTCAACCGTTCTGTAGAGACAGGACTGCCTCGAGCATAATTTTGTGTCTGGACGAATTTTCATTTTAGCACCTCCTCTTCGTCTTATAACATCATTTTAATCCTGACATTGTTTTATGTATGACCTTGAGAAGGAATTATTATTACAATATCAAACTCAATTGATGTCCCTGGTGAGGAGACCAAGGTTTGAAGCTCGGTCGGGTGTACTGAGGCTGATTTTATTCAAAAGGGTTTTCCACGCTGTCTCTCTAACTAACTCATTCACTCACCACGCAAATGCGGGTATACTTCTTCTAAATATTACCTTACTAATATCTAAAACCATTAGCTTTATTAATAAATAAACTTTTTTAATATATAACAGTAAGTAAGACGTGGTGCTTAAAAAAATATAAATACATTGATTTCCATGTCTTTTGTTTTTCTTTGAACAGAATTTTAATAAAAGGTACAGAGAATTATAATTTATTTTTGGTTGTGGACATAATTAACATCAATAAGATAATTTTATTAGAATTTTAGTTAAAAGTTAAAGAGAAAAATTATAAAATAAAATTAGGAGCCTTCACCTATCAAATTTTCACTATAACTTTAACTATTTTTTTTACAGCCTAAGTGGCATTGAGCCACTTCGAGCCATGTACCCCAGGTGGTCCCCATTTGACCAACCCATTAAGTCAGCTCTGCAAAGAGCGGTGTGATTTAAACTTTTTAAATTCACAGAAAACTGAACAAGGCGCTCAAATTGCCAAAAACACCGTAGGTATTTTTAACGAAAGAGTTTATAATTTTTTAGCACCGCGTCCTACAACCCGTTCGGGTTATAATACTCTCATGTACGCTAAAGGTTTTGGGAACTAGGGAAGTCATATTTAGAGAAAGTGTACCCACATTTGCGTAGAGAAAGAGAGTGAAAAACTATTTTGAAAAAAAACAAAACCACCTCAGTTAATCCGACCGAGATTCGAAACTCGATCTCCCCTTCATCGGCAGTTTAGTCTACTACGAGATTAGCGCGTTAGAGTATGTGGTCCCCGAAACGGGTGATTTTATAATTAAAATAACTAGTATTAAGATTGTGTTTTAAAGTTCAATAGTTAAAATTCTAATAATAATTGTTTTATTAAAAAAAAGAATATTGATCATGGATATAAAAAGATTTATATGTATCCCTCAAATTGGTTCTAGCTTCTTTTTGTTCTTCTCCCAAACACCCGCAACACCCTTTGCGGAACACCGGTTGAAAAACGCCGATTTAGAGACTAATATTTTCCGGTAAATTTTGTATATACATTATATATTTATTTAGCACCACGTCTTACTACCCGTTCGGGCTATACGCTTTAAGTACTAATTACGCTAATGGTTTAGGAATTGGAAAGGTTGAATTAGAGGAAGTGAGCCCGCATTTGCGTGGAGGGAGGGTGTAAAACTATTTAAGAAAAACCACCCCCAGTTCACCTGACCGAGATTCGAACCTTGATCTCACCATCCTCGGCAGTCGGTCGAGCTCAACACGACTAGCGCGTTGGCTAACCACGCCACCGAGGCGGGTTTCATATAAATTAATTCCAGAGGAATAAAATGGATTTGTAAAGGTTTTTATTATAATATATAACTTGTATAACATTTATTTAAAAAAGTTGGTGTGTACGAAATAACTCTAATGTTAGTGACACATTCAACCACCAATCGCTGTAGTCTGTACGTGAATGTGAGCAGATAACTGGGAATCCCTCTTATTAATTTATTGTAACTCATTTGTTAATGATGGATTAAATAGACAAACTATTATTTGATAATTACGGTTATAGCAGCATATAAATACAATATTCTTTTAGATTGCAAAATGACACCTGGACACGGAGATCGAACCCGGAATCTTTGACTTAGTACGCCAATGCTCTAACCACTGGCCTGTCAAGGACACGTAAGGCAGAGTATGTGATGGACATGTGGAAACCGTCAGCTACATATGAGTGATCGATCACGATCCATCAGATAACGCAGCCAATTTCAACGTGATGGCTATTATGCCGACTCCTGGATAGCACAGTGGTTAGAGCATTGACATAATAATCCGAAGGTCCCGGGTTCGATTCCAGTATCAAGAGGTCATGTTTCAATTTAAAGAATATTATTTAATCATGTTTCTGGTATTATCGTAAAGTACTTAAAATAAATTAAACTAGAGTGTAAACTTTGAAACGATTGTGTTGGTTACATTTAAATAATTTAAAAATTCTCGAGAAATATTAAAATAACATTTTCAAAAATATGGATAATGTTCTTTCACACAGATCTATTGGTCTGTGTTTGTGGCCGAACAAAGTAGAAGACGATTACAGACCTATAGTAGTCTAATCTCCCTCCACGCAAATGCAGTTACATTTCCTCTAAAGTAAATCACCCGTATCCTTAATACGTATATTCGAGCCATTTGTTCATATATGTGTAGCCCGAATGAATAGTCGAACGAATCGCAGTGAGACAAACACAAGACAAAAACACATCATTATAAAAAATACAACAGTGCAGCCATTAGGAATCGAAACCTAAGCTTACGATTCAGAGTCAGGCAAGCTGACTCATTGGGTGATACTACCTTCAAAATAATTAGACAAAGTTTCTAAAAAATAAATATGCGATAAGGTAAAGATATTAAAGGATGACATATGCTTCAAAGACTATAGAAAAACAGTTGGTCCTTTCCTCTTCTCCAATATAGTCTGATAACATCCCCTTACTTTATTTAACCAGTGGAGGGTGACAAAATGGATGGAATGTGTAAATTAGACTCTCCTGCTAGAGATAACCACTATCAAACCGACAGGGGGTTGGCATATTTATTACAAACTTACATTAGCGTTCATTTTAGTTAGTTTTTTTTTAATCGAGCATATGGTATTTCTGGACGAGTGTGTTCTTTTGGGTGGAAATTCTATCATATGTATAGTTTGGATACATTACGAATCCATTATTTTAAAGGTCTAAATACACATATTAATTTTACATATTTATCCCAAATTTCTAATCCGAATCTTATAAAACATTGTAAATGTAAGAGATTTAATTCCACTTCATTAAATATTAAATCCGTTTCGTTAGCCGCGTGGTCTAACGTGCTACTCACGAAGTAGACTAGACTGCTGATGACAGGTAGATCGGGTTTCGAATCTAGGTCGGGTGTACTGAGGGTGGTTTATAAAAAACGATTGTACACTCTCGCTACACGCAAATTCGGGTACACTTCCTATAAATATAACCTCCCCGGTGTCTAAAACCATTAGCTTATTTAGTTGGCCCAAACAAGAGTATACCCGAATGGGTAGTAAAACGTGGTGCGAAAAAAAAAATCTTAAATTTCTACAGAAATAGTAGCTAAATGTATTTTACTTTCGTATCTAAAGAGAATTAGTTTATTGTAATCATAAACATTTTCAAACTCTAGATTATGATGAATTTTTAAGTTTTATGTGTGTTCGAACCCCACAAAAAATTTATCTTTTTAATATTGTTTGTCCCTACGTCTGTCTATCTGTCTATGGACAAAGATTTAAAAGATTTGATAGATTTTGTTCAAACTTGATATCTAGATATTATAGGAGCGTCTTTTAAAATCATTTTGACACTAGCCCTAAAATTAAGGGTAGTTTACTGATGAGCGATTGTTTCTGTATTTTTATTTTTCAGAAATGGCTCTAAATATTTTGTTTAAAATACAGTATATATATAGGGAGTGTTTGACCATATACTTGGTCTTTTGGTAGAAATTTGTTATTTAATATTATTTTATAGGTTTTGATAAAATCTATAAAAAGTGACAGCTGTAGACATGGGCGCCAGCAGTAACAGGCGAGGGGGATGGGGGGTGGGGGAAGGAGGAGCACTTGCTCCCACCACCTTGGAATTTCCAATTTAATTCAATACACGAAATGTTTTCTTTTACAAAATAACAATGTTAACGTTTTTTTAATCTTCTAGATTGTCTTACAATTTATTTATTCAAACATTTCACAACTACCAGATTTAAAATCGTGTCACATGGCCACCATATCAACTCGACGAATTTCCGAATAAAACCTGCCACGGCACCACATTTTAAGCAACGGTTGACTGCTGCTTTTGTAGAATTAAATTTTTTTTATTATTTTATCGTTTGTCATCTTTGACCAGGAAACACTCCATTTATTATCTAGTTCGGTCGCCCGTATATGTACAGTAGCCCCATGGCTTCTTTGGTGCTGACTGACATCTCACAGCTGACGGCTTTGAAAAGCTACCAGACCAAATTTTGTATTCCTACGCCGAACTATACGATCTACAAAAACATGTGTTTAGCAACTGTCACTTCTGACAGTCAACATTTAGGTATATATCTAAATGTTGACTGTCAGAAGTGAGCTGTGAGCTGTCAGTCAGCACCAAAGAAGCCATGGGGCTACTGTATACAGTTTGCCGTGTTGGTGGCACAGAGCGTTGTCCAGGGTACACCACAGGAGGTTGTCTACACGTCGTACCCGTAATGAGATGTGTGATGATAGTTATTATGAAGTTGTGGAGTCGGAAGTGATCTTAAACCTAGCTAACCAAACCCTGGTGAACGTTGGGATAGTCCTCCTTTCGGGAAAAATACCCAGAATACAAGCCAGGAATCGAACCCGGGACCTCTAGGCTCGTAGCTATATACACTGACTAATATACAACGGGGCCGCTTATCAAATTGTTAATGGCCGTAGACGCCTTCATTTTCTATTCAAGTAAGTAGTGTATACATGGCTATGAAATGAGTTCAAATTTTAAGATTTTTACTATTTTAATTATTTTTTTATTTTAAATGTATAACATTTAAAAAATTTAATAGTTGTGTTCAGGACGAAATCAAACCCCGCTCTTTGCAAATTATATATTTTTAGTATCTTTAGCAGCGCCAGGATAATGCCAGTGACCGCAGATGTTTTGCCAGACGCACGTGAGTTGGTGAATATTTTATTTTGTCCCCCCCCCCCCTTTCCCACAGGAAATATTTCTGCGGGCACCACTGGCTGTAGCTAATATGACTTGACGTATAGATACATGAAAGTAGATTTATGATAGTTTCCATTTGTCAGATAAGCTTTTCTGTGTTTCGGAACATCTGGGAATGATAACAGACGTGGAAATGAGATACGACACGTTATGTTTATGATCGGGTACTCTAGGGAGAGGGGGATGTTGAAGAGAGAGAGAGAGGGGGGGGGGGCGTGTCCGTTTAGTAACGCACATCCTCCGTGCGAGAAGAGACGGTTGGTTAACGCGACCGTTAAAGGTTTTACGCCACTAGGAACTTGTGTTCACCGGAAACACATTGTTACTCTAGACCTGTCTCAAGAATACAGATTTACTGAAGCACGCAGTGGTTTTCTGCCCTTTGGGAAAAACCAGTTCTTCTAAGACAGGACTTCCGTTTTTTGTTTGATTATTTAATTATTAGTACAAGTTCTTCTAAGAGAGGACTTAATTTTCATTTGTCTGTTAGTACAAGCTCTTCTAAGATAAGACTTAATTTTCATTTGTCTGTTAGTACAAGCTCTTATAAGATAGGACTTAATTTTCAATTGTCTGTTAGTACAAAATCTTTTAAGAGAGGACTTAATTTTCATTTGTCTATTAGTACAAAATCTTCTAAGAGAGGACTTAATTTTCATTTGTCTGTTAGTACAAGCTCTTATAAGATAGGACTTAATTTCCATTTGTCTGTTAGTACAAGCTCTTCTAAGATATGAATTAGTTTTAATTTCACTGTTAGTACAAGTTCTTATAAAATAAAATTTATTTTTCATTTGACTAATAGTACAATTTATCACAAAACAGGACTTAATTTTCGTTTAACTACTAGAACAAGTTATCATAAAATGGGAATTAAATTCATTTGACTATTATTATATATTTCCCCTAGATAAGACTTCCTTTTTGTTTGATAATTTAATAATTAGTACAAAATGTAATAAAATAGAACTTAATTTTCATTGACTATTAGCACAAACTATGCTAAAGCCGGAATTAACTTTCATTTGACTAAAATAACAATAAATCCTTCAATATGACTTCCTCTTATTTGATTATTTAATTATTAGTAACCCGCGTCGGTGGCCACATGGTCTAATCTACTACTCTCGCAGTAGACTAGAATGGCGATGAGGAGGCAATCGAGGTTCGAATCTAGGTAGGGTGTACTGAGGTTGGTTTTTCCAAAATAGTTTTCCACCTTCTTACACAAATGCGAATACACTTCCTCTAAATGTAGCCTCCCTAAATCCATTAGCGTAATTAGTACACAAGAATATAACCCGAAAGGGTAGTAAGATGTGGCGAAAAAAAAAATTACTAGTAGAAGTTCTCCTAAAACGGGACTTAATATTAGTTAAATTATTGGCACCAATTATCTTAAGATCGGATTGGTTTTTTGTTTACATTTGTGTGTAGTTCTTTCCAGGTGTGATTATAAAATCATGACATGACCTAGTAAGGTGTAGGAATGAGGAGTGTAGTTTTATAGGAAGGGCACACCCATCTTCTTTGAAAAAGTATGGAATAACTTAAGTAAATATCCCCACAGTGCACCCAGCATTATTATTATTTGAGTTATTTAATGTACACTTTCTGAACCGAATGATTATATTAGCACCAGAGGCGTACCAACGCCTTTGGGGGCCCAGGGCAAAAGACCCCCTATTATTAAGCACTTCCCAGTCACCATACTGTGCCTATACTATTGGCACCACGAAACCGAGGCTTAATCTTATATCTATAAAAAGTATCGAAAAAAAAATGTGGAAAGAACTAACTATGTAAGTATTAATAAAACTCAAAGGGAAAACAAAAATCAAAAACACAGAATTTGCGGTTTTTGATTATTTTTTCAAATATGTAGTTTTTATTTCAATTTAAATTAATGACAACATGTAGAAAAATGCTTAATTTTTCAATTTAAGCCCTTACTACGTACGTGTTCTGGTGTATTATAAAACGAGGCAAAATATTTAATTAAATTCAGTAATAAATCCATATGTTTAGAGCATTATTTGCTAAAAAAACATTTTCAAACATTGTTAGTTTCAAATGAAAGTGTTGTACTGATAATTATGTGCTACAAAATATGTAACGTTCTTAACTTAAAAAAATATATTATTATTTATTACTATTATTAGCACCGCATCTTACTACCCGTTCGGGTTATACGCACTTACGCTAATGTGTAATGGTAGGGTGATTGTGAGATGAAATGGAGGACCTACAGTTTCCCGTGGGATCCGAACCACGGTAGAGGCCTGGCATTCCACACATTCACAAGTTGTAATTAATACACGTCTTGTCAGAGGTGAAGGAAGGGTTTGGTAATCAGATAAATCTGTCCCCGGACGCCCAGCACAGAAGTCTGACACCTTATCCCTAGACAAAAAGAGTATATAAATGAAGAACCTGTACACAATCATTACAATCGATAAAGATAAGTACAATTTAATAGTAAATAAATTACCATGACATAGGAAAAAAAAAAGTTTAAGTGGTTGTTTAAGTTTTTTATGAGACATATTTTTAATAAAAATTCTTCTCGCCCCCTCCCCCGCCCCAACTCCTTTTGGTATGCCACTGATCAGCACACTAAACATAAAATAACTTAAACCTAGAACAGACACAACATCCAACCCCCAACCGTCAATTAATCACCGTGAAAGGAAAATTTCACCTTTCACTAATGATAATTTATTTGACCATGCCAGAAATCGAACTAAATAGATAAATTGGCAGACATGCTACTGAATTAGCTATGTTGTCAGACTACTATACTATGAATTATAGTAATATATATTTAGAAATGAAACATCCCCCACATCCCCTTTACTCACCCAACACAATCTCTACCGTACACACACACCCATAAATAATAAAACCTTCCCACGCATTAAATTTGATTCCCATGCACGGATGTTTTCTCATTTCACAGTCTTCAGCCACGCGTGGCTTTGGCGTCATCACTAAGAAAGCTAGACGAGGGAGGGGGTAGGTTG
>CABFVZ010000399.1:93235-104545 GCA_902151445.1 Timema monikensis
ACGAGGGAGGGGGTAGGTTGGGGGGGGGGAGTATTTTGGGGGAGGTAAAGACACTATATTATATTCTGGCCTCTTGGAGAGTTATTTGAATCGAATTAGAGAGTAGGGGGGTCTGAATTTAACACCTGCCGGAGTTGAAACTTGTCAACTGCTTCAAACATTCCAAAATGTAATAACCCGTAAAGTTTACAAATATCTCTTTCTATATATATATTTATGTATATTTTTTCCACTTTTCCTCCACGCAAATGTGGATATACGTCCTCTATATTCAACCTTCCTCAACCCTAACTCCTTAACGTAGTTAATGCATATTCGTATAACATGAACAGGTAGTTAGATATTGTACTAAAAAAATAAAATACTAATTATTAAAAGAAGAGGTACTCAATTTTATCTCAGCGATATTATTTTAGAGAAATTTGACGTTCTGTCTCCAAATGTGTCATAAAGAGCCTCAAAATAATACGACCAGGAACTTTGTAGTAACCGTAGATATTTTAATTTTCAATCAATTCTAAATGGTGGTTTTACTTTATCTATAACAACCACAGACCACGCAGGATTAAATATAACTTTATTTTCGTTGCATTAAAACAAACTTTGTAGAATAAACGTTTCGCTCGGTTGGCGGATAAAGCTTAATGAGATAGTGCGGTTTTCACGTTAATTAACATCAAAGACTCGTTGTGGCTATTTAAATTGAGTAAGCCAACCATGGGCTATGCTTTGTGGTGGTTCGGGAATATAAATATATATAGTATAAATATAAATATGTATAGTATAAATATAAATATGTATAGTATAAATATAAATATGTATAGTATATATATATATGTATAGTATATATATTATATACATATATATTTTTAAGCACCGCGTCTTACTACCTGTTCAGATTATACGCAATTGTACTAATTACGCTAGTGAATTAAACATGAGGAAGGTGGAATTTAGGGGAAATTGGCGTGGAGGGAGAGTGGAAAATCATTTTGGAAAAAGCCCTCAGTAAATCCGATCGGGATTCGAGCACCAATATCCCTGTCATAGGCAGTCTAGTCCAACACGAGAGTGACACCTTAGACCATGAAGCCACCTAAGCGGGTGTGAAAATAGTTATATTATAATGTACATCGGACGCAGTGCATACTGGGACAACGAGGAAAATAGAAAAGGAAAATGAAGTTAACCATAGGGAAAACCAACAGGTCAGTAGGATTATGGTACAGTTATCTGATAGTAACACAAGTTAATAAAATAATGCTCCTATGTTCATACTTTAAGTCATGTGATCCGAAGCTGTCATTTTTGATATGTATTATCAATAGGTCTACCTATGGAAAAATATTAATACTATGGTCAAGTGTTATTAATATTGACCGCAAAGATAAATTTTTGTAGTATTTTACTTTTTCTCTCTTTCCTAAATATCTTACCATTATACCTGAATGCAATTGCTAGTATATCTCGTTTAAATTTTATATTTCTCATTCATACCTGATCAGTGTTGATATGTAGGTCCTACATGTGCAGATGGCCCAAACAGTTAGATGTAGGGAAAATAAATAAATACATTCATGAACCAGATAAAAGATTTGTTTCATTAACTAGACACGAATTTTAATCAAAATCATCAGTGCCGATTTGATAAAGTCATTTCCCCCCTTCTCTTTTCGCCTATAAATCATTGCCATATTAAAAACAACAGCAATAAAATCGAAATGTAATTATTATAAAACGTAAAAAAAATAAACACCACCTATTAAACAGATCCTAATTTATCCATAGTTAAATACGGAATAGCTCATTTCGGTGGCCGTATGGTCTAGGGCGCTACTCTCGCAGTAGATTATACTGCCGATGACGGTGAGATAGAGGTTCGAATCTCGGTCGGGTGTACTGAGGATGGTTTGTACAAAAATTGTTTTATATTCTCCTTACTCGCAAATGAAGGTATATTTTTTCAAAATATAGCTTCCTAATCCCTAAAACCATTAGCGTAGTTAGTACATAAGCGTATAACCCGAACGGATAGTAAGACGCGGTGCTAAAAAATATATTGATAGTGATACGTTTCTGATTCGAGTGTAATCTTTTATTTAATTCCAAATAAAATTTCTGAAGCTAAGAAAAGGTTGAAACAATATTTATTCAGGACAGCATGACAATAGAAGTAAAGAGAGAGAGAGAGAGAGAGAGAGAGAGAGAGGCTGAGATAAATAATAATGTAAATCAATCGAGGAAAATCAAAGAGGCGGGGACATGATTAATAGCGCAGTAAATAACGGGCAAATGAGAGAGTCATTAGCAAGACGTGGGTTCATTAGTTCTCGCCAGTGATCTCTATACTATTTACTGGATGGACATACACACACTCCTTGCAAAGTACCAAAGCGTGACGCTCAAGTTTGTCGTCTGCTTGATTGAGAAGGGACAGATTCTGACTGTTTCTTTCCATGTTCTTGTGTGAAAACATGTATTTGGTGAAGGAATCTGTTATTGTTTGAAAATATTGAAGGTGTTATACCACACTTGGCTGAAGAAACATTTACATTAAAGAATAAACAATTTAGTTTCACAGGAAATATTGTATGAATAAGATTAACATTTTTAATATATTTAAATATGTATCTATTATCCATGTTGTTTACATTCCACCACGACTACACTATATTTAACGTCGGCTATTAGCTTATATAATGGTTTCAGAAGCCATATTATTTAAAGAGTTCAATAACTATAATGAAATAAGGTATCTTAAAACTTTATTAAATCGGTTTGAATGACAAACGTTGTGTAAGTCTTACGTTCAGACTATCATTTAGGTTATAGGCTTGTATAAAGTATTATTATATTAGCCTACATCAACCTATTTAAAGAAACAATTCACGAGTTTCGAACTTTGTTATGCTTTTATTAACACAGTTATTTCATTTAACTAACCACACAATGATGTATCTCATGTATTCAATAAAATTAACGAACGATGTCAAAATGACACATTGCTGTATATGTGTGTAAGAGAGAGGGAGATACCCGTAGGTCTACTTCTCTCTTACACGCTGGCATGCAGACGCCAGTTATACCAGTTCAGCCCCAGATGTTCATCCAGTTATATTATAAAGATCAATGGTTCTCTCATTAATGGACGTTACGCTATAGCCTGGATTACTAGAACTATGACCAGGTGTAGGGGGCGTTCATTATCCTTACTATTACTGCCCCCCTTGAAACACTAATTAGCCGAATCGTTACTAAATGGACATGGCACTCACGATGGGTGATCATCCATATTATGCAATGGGGATGGAGGATGGAGGGAGGGGCTACCACGTATTACTACCCATCCGAGGTAGACGTATAATTAAACATTATTTACCCAAATCGGTGGGTGGAATAAATATAAGGATCACCTAGTCTGGTTTGACGGTGACTGGGAGGTCAGTCAGAGTTTTGAATCAAGGAAAGTTTTACTAAGGGTGTACTTTTTATAAATGGTTTTCAACTTTCCCCCCACGCAGATCCAGGTATAATTCCTTTACTTATACACTTTTCATGCCGAACATTTTAGTTAAGTTAAATGAGGATTATCTTAAGATAAAGTGTAAAAAACTAATTAAAAATGTTGACAGAAGGGCTAAGAGAGTTTTGGATTCAATTATGTTTGAGCGATATCCTAAGGCTAAGAGCAGTATTTTTGCAGTTTTTATAGAAAAAAAATTTTTCCCCCCAGGCAGAATAGATAAAATATTTCTCAATTAGAAATGTCATTGCCTAGTTGGAGATTTCAAAGCTATTTTGTAAGGCGGGTTGCATTTTAGCTTGACTCACCTAACTAAGTACTCTAAGCACTATCATACTTAGACGCCAATTTACGAAACATAAAGAGAGGCAAGAAAGTGTGAGCAGTTCGCCCTGTGAGGACTCTTGTTTATATGCTGATAGAAATGCCCCTCTTCCTCTGACAAGCTTACACACTCACTGAACTATTTGCGCTTTGAAAACTTTGACTTGCTTTTTAAAAAATACCTCTTTCTTGTTTCCTATTCTATCTTATTATCATTATTATCACCGCGTCTTACTACCCTTCGGGTTATACGCACTTACGCTAATGTGTAATGTTAAGGTGATTGTGAGATGAAATGAAGGACCTACAGTTTAACGTGGAATCCGAACCACGGTGGAGGCCTGGCATTCCCCACATCCACAAGATGTCTTGTCAGAGGTGAGGAAGGGTTTGTAAATCAGATAAATCTGTGCCGGGACCGAGGATTGAACCCCGGACCCCAGAACAGAAGTCTGACACCTTACCCCTAGACCACCAGGTCACCCTCCTATTCTATGTAGACATTTGCTACCACGGACCTTTTTTAGTCAACATTCTAGCAAGAAGACTACTATAGGACATTTTCATGACTAAGCACAATAGCCTAAGTTGTAAATGATTGATAAAAATACACGTCTATAAAATAACTACTTCAAGATTTAAATAATAATTTTGTGAAGCTCCAGGACTATTTTTAGAATTATTTAAGAATTTGTGATTTTTGTTTCAACGTCGTATCTTTAAAAATCGCTGAATAAAATGGTGTTTTTTTTTGTCCATGGAAAATATTATATTGACTTGCCGTGACGTCACAGGTAAGAATATAACAATATCAACAGTTCTTGAATATCTGTCAAGGATGTCCTAATCTTGAATGAAAACTAGAGTACCACGTTAGACCACGCGGCCACCGAAGCGGGTATGAAAAATATTCATTAACTGTTGCGATTACTATGTGTAAATTATATTTAATTAGTAAATTAAACTCTGAGAGCCATATTTGACTAGTTTTAGTGAAAAAATATATTTGCTTTTAAAATCCAACTTAATAAAAAAGAAAGTATATGTTAGAGGCCGGTATTTGATTATGGGAATATCAGTTAGTTCTGAAACTTCAAAATTTCTAAAACAATCTCTAATAATAATAATTTATGTTTTTGGTTGTTGATAAAAAATACTTCTATTTTTGTTTGAAGGAAGGCTAAATTTATGTTGAAAACCACTTGATGTTTAACTGCGGCATTTCGCGTTAACTTTCTGGTAGACGTCCTCCTTAACCATTGCTACTTTCTAGTTTTGTAATGTTTCCGCCTATCGCGAGAGAGTTACACCTTTCACATGTTAGTGTGGCTTGTCCATTGATTAAAACACCTTCAGTTTTGGAACGAAGAGTTTTAATAGAACACGAATATCACACTAACTTTACCTGACCTGCTTCGGTGGCTGCGTAGTCTATGGCAGGGATACACAAACTACAGCACGTTTGGATACCCCTGGGATCTACGGCATCACACTCGCCAGAGACTAGATTGCCCATGACTGTGAGGTTGGGGTTTGAGACCTGGTCAGGGCGTAATGAGGGTGATTTCCCCTACATGATTTTCCCTCTATCTCCACGCAAATGCGGGTGCACTTCCTCTAAATGAGGTCTTCCTAATCCATAACCTATTAGTGTAATTAGTATTTGAGTGTATAATCTGAACAGGTAGTAAGATGCGGAGCTAAAAAAAAATTTGTTTTTAAATATCTATTTTTCATTTTCTTCTTCTTTATAATGAGGTAAAACTGGTTCACTGGTTTATATATTATAAGGAGCAGATTACCTGCCTAAGTTTGGTGCCATCCCTGGATGAGACGAGCTAATAACCCTCCCAACAGGGATTCGAACCCAGAAACCAGCAAACCAGACAAGAATGACCTCCTTATCAACGTTCCAGAGGAGAGTTTGCCCGTATCAAACCTCATACGAGGGCCGGAAACAAAAGAACATCCCTGGAGCACCGCGGGCGTCTTCACATAGCCCTCACATATCCTGTTTGTCTCAAACCATTATATTCTGAAAATTGAAAAATAACACCTGGACACGGGAATCGAACCCGGGACGCTAATGCTCTACCCAATGAGCTATCCAGGAATCGTCTCGTGTCAATTACCGAGTCGAAGATGGCTGGTAGCTGATAGCTCGTGATATTATTAGAAATCACACATTTGTAGCCGATGATTTCCGCACGTCCATCATAGACTCTGCCTTAAAATATTAGTGAAGAATGACAATGGGCACGGGACGAATCCTGGATAGCTCAATGGGTAGAGCATTGGCGTACTAAGTCAAAGGTTCCGGTTTCGATTCCCGTATCCAGGTGTCATTTTTCAATTTTCAGAATGTGATATCTTGATGGAGAATTCTTCAATAAAAAGCATAAATAATAGCTTCGGCTATTTGATTCTCAAACTATTATCATCAACGAATTCCTGACATACTAAATTAAGGTGCGACAGAAGGGAGCGCGAGTAATTTTACAGTTTTTATAGCATTACATTTTGTTAGCCAAAATAAACCAAAATTTTCTCCAGTAACAACATACAGTTTAGTTTTCTGCACATGCTAATATCAACAGATCTTGAATATATGTCAAGGGTGTCCTGGAATGTTGTACAAGCTTTTTCTCTTTATTTAAAAGGTTTTGACAAAATTCCAGGACACCCTTGACAAATATCCAGGATCTGTTATTATTATTATTATTAGCACTGCGTCATACTACCCGTTCGGGTTATACGCACTTACGCTAATGTGTAATGGTAGGGTGATTGTGAGATGAAATGGAGGACCTACAGTTTAACGTGGAATCCGAACCACGGTGGTGGCCTGGCATTCCACACATTCACAAGATGTCTTGTCAGAGGTGTAGGAAGGGTTTGGAAATCAGATAATTCTGTGCCGGGACCAAGGTTTGAACCCAGGACCCCCAGCACAGAAGTCTGACACCTTACTCCTAGACCACCAGGTCACCCAGGATCTGTTGATATTAGCATGTGCAGAAAACTAAACTCTATGTTGCTACTGGAGAAATATTTGATTTATTTAGGCCAACAAATTTATATTCTATAAAAACTGTATAAATACTTGCGCTTCCTTCTGCCGCACCTTAAGCCTCCCTGAGTCACACGGGTAAACTATTAAAACAAATCTGAGGGAGTTTTTCTGTACCACGATACAGGGTGGGCCAATTTGCTGGCGTCGTTAAATTTTTATTTATTTTTGCTTTGCGTCTCATTATTCGTTTGAGATACAAGCACTTTTTTTTTATCATCACGTCTTACTACCTTTTCAGGTTATACGTATATATAATAATTATTCTAACAGGCTAAGGATGAAGAAGGAAGTATTTTAGAGGTAATCTACCCGTATTTGCGTTAAAAGAGAATGGGAAACCATTTAGGAAAACTAACCCCAATAGACCCTACTGTGATTTGAACCCAGTCATAAACAGTACAGTATAACACACGAGTGACGTCTTAGACCATTTGACCACCAAGGTGGGTAAAAAACATGTATAGTATCACCAGGGGTCGAACACAGTAGCTATTTTTTTTAGCCAGGAATAATGATCCCTACAATAGAGGCCGGTCTTGTTTGAGCTATACGCACTTAACTAAACTATTTTTTTTTGTAGGGACGAAGAAGGAAGAATTTAGAGGAAGTGTACCCACAATCGCAGGGAGGAAGAGTAAGAAACCGTTTTAGGGAAAAACAACAACATAATTTCAGTATAACTGCCCCAGATTCGAGCTGTGACCTCCGCTCAACTGGAAAACCAGACTAGATAGTATGTCTGATATACAGCACCCCTTAGCAGGTGTAATCGCGGTTAAAGTATTCACCAATATTGTTTTACTTATTACTTTCTCTCGACCTCTCACAGAGAGAAATATTGTGAACGTCAACAAAATCTAACTAAAAATTTTGATAAATGTTGAAGTTTCATGACCTTTTTTTTTAAAAAAAAACAAAAAAACATTGTCTTTGCGATGCCTTCTGTGTGCCTATACCTCGGTCTAGAGCCGAAGATATTTTACCAATTGTGCTAGAACTTGGTATCTTAGGTTCTCATAAGGTCCCCCTGAGGGATTTTTGAAATTAGATAGCCAACCCTAAAATTAAGGGTAGTTAACTGAAGGACAAAAAGAGATAAAATAGATTTGGTAAAAATCCGCTTCAATGGTTATTGTTAAAATTTGTATATATACCATGTTTAACATTACAAACAAAATGGCGAGTTTCATTTTTCCACGAAAATGACTGAGGGTAATACACATTTGCGGAAATTTACAATTTTGATCATATCTCCACAACTATTTGAGATACGAAATAATTTGTCTTTCATTGTAAAGATGAAGTACTACTATTAAACATAAAGCCCTTATATTTGAAATATATTTTTATAAAACCAATAGCTTCTAAGCTATAAGTAAACATATTTTTTTTAGAATACTTAGATATATGTAAATGATTGTTATGATAATTGTTGGACAAAGATGTTCCTCTGTTTCTGTAAAAGTGTATATTATTAAACTTATGCTATTTGGTGAAGTGTTTCTACAACAGTATACATTATTTCGTTTCATGAATTTTACTCATTTTTAGTAAATATCTCTATTTTAAGATTAAAGAGAGATAAATTCTGTGCTTTACGTCTTACAGTTTTTTTTAAATAATTAGATTGAGGCAAACGGGGTTGTTTTACTGATTGCTACAGTAGAAATTTAATTTAATTTTCTTCACCCGACATGTTAACATTTCTTGAATATCTGTCATGATCATAGCGACATTAGATAATAAACATTTTTAGTGGAGAGACAACGTTGGACACCCTTGACAAGATATTCAAGAACTGTTGAGGTCACCATGTCAAGAAAATAATAAACTATTTTTTACTGGCTTTATAAACTGCAAAAAACACCTTTTCTCGCGTGACCTCCACTACCACCTTAGTAAAAGTTAACACAACTATTTTTCTATATTCATAAGTATGGTCATGTGTTTTGCAGCTATCCTTTTTTTTTTCAAAGATAATACCAATACAGTAGGCCTACCTATTTCTATAATAAAAACAAAACAGTAACCCACTTCGGTGGCCGAATGATCTACGACAGTATTTCTCCAAGTTTTGGTGATGGAGGTCAACCAAATGGAATCTAAGGGACTGGGGGCACCACTGGAGCCCTGGGAGTGGGGGTTTGTGTGTTTAAAATTCATGGAAAAAAAAAATAATTGAGGCAGTTCTATTTTACAAAGGAGTTTTTGTCTTAAATGGTCTCCCAATATCCCTCCACGCAAATGTGGTTTCACTTATTCTAAATTAAACATTCCTAATCCAAACCAGGTTAGTGTGATTAGTACATAGACGTATAACCCAAACGGGTAGTAAGACACAGTACTAAAATATTCTTTAATTAAATAATTTATTATTAATAAGAATATTCCTGTGATCTTGCGGACCCCACTTTGAGAAACATTGGTCTAAGGCGTCACTATTGCAATATAGTGGAATGCCAATGACGGGGAAATCGGGGGTTCGAATACCAGTTGGATGAACTGTTCCCCAACTATTTCTAGACATTGTTTATCACTCTTGCTACACGCAAATGCGGGTATACTTTATCTAAATTCATATGTTATCATCTCTAACCCATTAGCGTAATTAATACCTATGCGTGTAATCCGAACGAGTAGTAAGACGTGGTGCCCTAAAAAAAAAGTTAAATATTTTTATATGAATCTCGACAAAAAAAAAGAAGATTTTTAAAAGTTATTTCTTTCTAGAATCCTACTTACTATAATATAACGAGATCAACATGTATTTTGAGACACCCTGTAGTTGTGACGTGGTTTCTAGCTCCAGTCGATAGCTCACGGAAGTATGTCCATGTCTGTCATTTAAGTCCCATAATTATTACCGTGCACGGTTTACCAACCTGCCTTGGAGCTGAGATGTTATTATTACATTGCTTGAGGAGTTTTGGTGGAGATAGGAGGAAGGTTGGAATTCTTTAGACATGACCATCCTAACTGTTCCCTCATTGCTATAGACGGTTCACGGTAATTTGGAAATTTTTAAAGATTATTATTAATTTCTCTATGGCATTAGGAGCTCGAAGGTTCATTGCCGCATTCACAAACTTACGTAATCGATCCCTATCTTAAGCTAGTTCTATCCAGTCCACCTCATTACACCCTATACCTATCTTGAGCTAGTTCTATCCAGTCCACCTCATTACACCCTATACCTATACTTGAGCTAGTTCTATCCAGTCCACCTCATTACACCCTATCCCTATCTTTAGCTAGTTATATCCAATTCACCTCAATGTTAATATATTATTCTTAGCCAAATCAGTGAACATGCGGAACAAATGCTAGGCTCACCTAGTTTAACTTGCCGTTACCGGGGATGTTGGGGTTGGAATCCCGTCTGAACAAACTGGTATTTTAAAAAAAATCTTTTTTTAAAAAAAAATTTTGGAGCATTTCTTTTGAATTCATATCCTCATCATTCTTGTCATACTATTGTTATAAAAATGCATTTAGCGTGGGGGGAGGGGTGTAAGTAAAACTTTATTGCAAATAAATATATCTTATTTATTAAATTTATAACCAAGGTCATCAAACTTCTTAACATGAGGGATAAGTATGAGGAAACTTAGTTTAGGAAAGAGTGCACCCACATTAGCGAGTAGAGGGAATGACGGAACCATGGTGATTGGTCACACTGTGAAAACTACCTCCTCAGTGCACCTTGCCTAGATTTGAAACCTCACCCTCCCAGTCATTGCGAGTCTGACTTCTTATACCACGTGACCACCTGCGTATGTGGAGAGATTCTTCGCAATTAAGCTCATCAATCGAGCTAATATGATAACCACACACACTTTGGTCCTTGTTTAGAAATTAATACATTCAATGGTCAAGTGTATATACAGTCCATTTTCATGAGAAGAGCCTTTTAGAAAAGACAAACACATATTTTGAGGTCAACAATGATAACATTTTTATTATAATATTAGTGTTATTTTATAAGTATTGATAATATCTATCTAAAGGGAAAGCTGAAGATCACATGACTTGACGTATGAATACGGGAGAGTAGATTTAGCTGTTTTTACAAACGTCGGATAAAGTTATTCCTATTATAATTGGACTGTGCTTTAATCCATGTTCTTCCTTTTCTACGACCCAAACTCACGTCCGTGAAGTTGGCCCCCCCACTTTTAAAAATTCAATTTTTTATTATTGCAATCGTTTGTTCTTCGTTTGTTCCGGATTGTTCCGCAAAAATTTTCGTTTGTTCCGTTTTGATAGGCCCACAAATGATATGTTTACATTGGGGGGGCCAACTTCACGGTAGCCCCCCCACTTGTAAAAATTCAAGTTTTTATGATCGCAATCGTTTGTTCTTTGTTTGTTCCGGATTGTTCCGCAAAAA
>CABFVZ010000399.1:111875-153586 GCA_902151445.1 Timema monikensis
TTCCTAAATGGTTTTCCACTCTCCCTCCACGCAAATGCGGGTTCACTTCCTTTAATTCAACCTTCCCAATTCCTAATCTATTAGCGTAATTAGTACTTAAGCGTATAACCCGAACGGGTAGTAAGACGCGATGTTAATAATAATAATAATAATAAATATATACTAAAAAACAAACATAAAATGTAAACACATGTACACTTCGTTTATTATAAAATGTGACAGTCTTAACCTGAAGGATTACACTATGGCCCAATCAAGTTAATAGATGAAATACCCGGCTTTGCTGGGGAGGTTTTTAATTAATTATAAAATATGTATTCAAAATGTTAAAATCCTGGATTCTAGGTGCACATGTTCGTTCACAGGGACTACTAATTTTAAAATCTCAGACTTTTGCATGCGGTAGATATCTCACAATATCCATGACAGATAAACAAACTCTTCACTTTATTAGTAAAGAATATAAATACCATGGTGGAGTAATGAAGGGTAAGCTTAATACTTAACAGGGTAAACCAAGGGTAAATATTATTGGAATTTGAAAAAAAAAAAAAAAACCCACTACCAAGTGCTTTATGTTTTGTTTTTTTACTTTCACATATCAATAGAAATTATTGTAATCATAAAAAAAATCTATCTCGAGTTTTTGGTTAATCCGTCTGTCTGTCTATGTGTGTCCATGGCCATGGATCCAAAACGGTTTGATGGATTCTATTCAAAATTGATATTTTGATATTATAGGGCTACACATAGGGACGTTTTATTTTATTTTGACCCTAGCCCTCAAATTAAGGGTAGTTTGCAGACGAGTGATTTTTGTGAATTACAAATTTTTCGAAAGTGGCTCTGAGTGTTTTTGTTTAAAATGCGTCTTTATAATTTGTTTAACATGTTAAATAATAATTTTTTTTAGGGTAAAAACTCTTTTATGAATGATTTATTCATCAAAAGCTTGAAACATTTCAAAAATGACTCAAACGATTTGAAAGTGTCAATTTGGCTAGCTATAATATAATGTGGTGACTTTCTATTATTGTTGGAAACTCTAAATTTATTTTTTATTTGTTACAAAAGGTTCTTCTTATGGTAATCCAACTATATATTAAATTCGATTTGATTTTAAGTTTTAGTTTCTAAAGTTAATTTTATCAATCTATCTAAGGATTTATTTAATTATACTTTAATGTATTTTGATTGAAATTCATGTAATAAAAGAAAGTTTGTTTATTGTTTAAAATAGGTTGTAGACTTAAAACAATGTTTATAAAAACCTAAAAGAAGTTAAAGTGTGAAAATTAAATTATTCAGTTACATAATTAGCCTACATTGCTCCTAAACACGAACATTTTAAAATCAAATATTAATAATCAGTGGAATTAATTTTTTAATGCATTTTAATTTAAATATTCAACATGAATAATACTATAAAGTAATTCAACTGAAACTGATTTTAAATCTTATACAAACAAGTAAAATAATTTATTCACGCTTTAGAATAACCTTCAGAGCAAGCTATCGTGCCAGACACGCATGTACGAGGTGTTACATACTTGACAGGCGCTACGAATACACTCACAGGAATAATAAACAACACGATTTATTTTAATGAGACACACAACATTGCCATTATCTCAACAATTCCTTCAAGAAAATAATTATAATGAGCAAATAAATAAAAAACATAAAACTTCATAAGACAATACATATACATTAATTAAATTAAATGACAAAAATTGCTTCATAATTAATGAAGGTAAATTTAACTTTACTCCGTTCTTACACTCTCCGTCTTAACACAGCTGCTACTACTATCTTTATAGATACTTTTGCACTCTCATTACAACCCCTCTCTTCGGCCTCCTCCATAGTTTTACAAACTTTATTTCTATCCACGCTATCATATGCCTTCTCCACATCCATAAATACCATTACCAAGTCTTTCCATCAGCTATGGTAGGGCCGAAATCAAATCTATTAGAGACCTTTGTTCTCTTAATCCATGCTGTTCCTTTCTCCACCTTCCTTTCATTTATGGGATACTAACGGGGCAGTGACGCGCAATACAAGAAGCCTACCTAGCGGGGTCCGCTTAGTCTCTCCTACTCAAGTGGTGTACCCCGGGATCTGAGTAACCTGGTGGAGGTTGGGTAGAACCCCAGTTGAAACCGGGTCAGGTGCAGACGAGAGACTGGTCAGGACCTAAGCCAACGAGCTTGGAACAGGGTCTGGCCAGTTGGACAGTTTTGAGGGTTGGTGACGATGTGCTTAAGTCATCATAAGAACCCTTAAGCTATGGTTACACGGAGCAGACCCGCACCACACCCACATTTTCTAGCAAGTGGCTACACGGTCCGCACCGAACCACAGCGCACCGCACTGCAAAAGTTATTAGCAATGCTCTCTCGATGATTCGTCCGCGCCGGTGCGGTACGGCTAGTGTAGCCGATCCTCCAAAAGAAGGTCTACCTGAGGACATACAAGATGCAACCCTGCCACTCAGGTGTAGGCGACGACAGGCTCAGTAAACTGGTGGCCGAAACAAACCAAAGTACACGAGAAAATAAAGTAAAATGACGTATTGGTCTTGTTTATAAATAACTATAATATTGTATTAAAAAAAAAAATTGAGTTGGATGTTTCCCAAAACTAGCCAAGAGCAATTGTAGACATCTTTAAATTGATTTATCAGGAATGTAAAAGAATCTATCTTTTTCTATATAGGCTCCGAATTTATCATTTATAAGACCACCCAACAATTTTGGGATGTGTTTTTGTAATTCAACTCTCTATTCATGCCCCTTGAAGTAGTTGCTTCTGTGTGCTCGTCACGTTGGTCTATCGTCTCTTCTATTCACATTTCAGCCTCAAGTCCTAGACTAGGGGTTCTCAAAGTGTGGTCCTCAAACTTCTAGTGAGCTACCCACGACAGTTTTGATAAGTTTCCAGTTTTCTTCGCTATTTGTAGATTTTTTTATCCACGAATTTTAAGTCGGTTAAAATTGTAATTTAATTAATACGCCTAGGTCATTGACAAGGTTTACACCAGACCTACAGCCTATAGGTTAAAATGGCTGCGCTCATTGGGAGAGCTTAAGTTCTTTAACATGGGGATCATTACTTGCAGTTCTAAGTGACAACATCGCTATCAAATAGGTATTTTTAAAAACAGTTCACTTTAAACATGGTTTTACTTAAGAATAGGCAAAAATTGCCTCATAGTGTCAATAAACTTGTTTTCACGAAGCTAGATTCAGGTAGTGAGTGACCCAACCACCTTCCCATAAACCAAACCCCTAAACAATTAAAAAAAAATCTTTTTTAAAAATTGTAATTTACTTTTTATTCACGTAGACTTACAAATTGTTTAGTTGTAACCTTCAAATACAGTCGAATAGTTACTTTCTAAAAATGTTTGTTCATTGAAAGAGGGAAGTGGTTGGTGGGGGAGGGAGGGTAGTGGAGGGTGTGGGGTGTGTGTGTGTGTGGGGGGGGACTGCTGGTACCTCAACTATTGTGTTCTTTACAACGAACAATTTAAGAGTGAGTTGTTTCATATGGAAATACTGTTATACTGCTACCAGCACTCCCTAGTGGCCAAGGACTCAACCTGGCTCAAGGAGTTCAGTGAAATTCCTGTAAGGATGAATATCTCCCGTATACCTCGTCTGTGGCTTAGATTAATTTTTCTTTTTTTTAGCACTACGTTTTACTGTTTTTTTTTTATCACCGCGTCTTACTACCTGTTCTGGTTACACGCCTATGTACTAATTAGGCTGAGGGGTTAAGTATAATAAAGGTCAAATTTATGAGAAATGTGATGACATTTTCGTGGAGGGATAGTGGAAAACTACTCTGTAAAAAAATCTCAGTGCACCCGACTTGAGATTCAAGACCCTATCTCCCAGTCATCGGTGAGAATTACACCTTAGACCATTTAACTGCCAAAATGGGTAGGTTAAATTGAAATGCTAAATAAAACGCTACTAAATTATATTAACATATATGTGAAATTCATGTTTTCGAATTTAAGTTTTTTTTATGTTTACTATTTGACCGATGTATCCACATATTATACATACATTTATAGGGTAGGGATGAATAAGGTGAAATTTGAGATAAAATGTACCCAAATTTAAATTAAAGTTGAGTTATAAATCTTTTATAATAAAAAATATATCTCTACACCTGAGTGAGATAAGAACCCCAGCCCCTCCATCAATGGTGAACCAAACCAAACGAGGTGGACACCCCAGACCATGTACACACTAATGTGGGTAGTTTAAGCTACTAATATATTATTTTACTAATACTTTTTTAATTCTTACATACAGAGAAATATAATTTGTGACTGAAAATCCTCGCCCTCGAGGTTATTTTGAATCTTAATGTTTTATGCTCCCCCAAACTCAGAAAATTGAATCTTATATTTCTCTGTGTCCCCCCTCCCCCGCATGCATGTTTGTACCCGGGGATACAGTCAAAATAGCTTAATGGATATTTTTCTGAACTGTTTTTTTTTAAAATCTTGATTCTAACCCTAAAATTAAGGATAGTGACTGATTTTCGAAAAATGTTTAATAAAAAAAAACTACTATGGCAAATTTTTGTTCAAAATTTATTTCTGAAAGGTCTTATGATTTTCAAACTAATGTTTGTTTTTCTGAGGTGAACATATTAAGAGTCATTAAAAATAATCTGTTATTTTAGTTAGGAGACCTATTGATTAATTAATTAGTAATAAATGAGTGTGACATTTGGCCTAAGACTATGTTTAGTTTTAGAACTAAAATTTCATCCCAACACTCTGGGAGTCCTTATCCATAGACCCGAAGTATTGATGTAGAATGGGCTGAAGTGAGAGAAATGGGGGAGAGGGTTAGAAGGGGGTGGAGGGGGAAATTAAGCGCCCTCTAGAATTGGAGTCTAGTAGTCAAACAGGCACGTACCCATCATCACGCACGAGTAGACGTGTCGAAGAAAGTGAGAGTGAGAGAAAATGCGATGAGAAAGAAAAGGCGTTGTCACACACATAGAATGTCAATTGTTTGTAACTAGGTTGCCCTCCTCCCTCTGTTACCCCCACTCCACTAGCTGCGTGACCCCACTCAGTTAACCCAATTAAACATCCAGTAAGGTCCACCTGGACTTTCAATTAACAATTAGTTTGGAGCGGACGTTAGGGCGTTAGCTTACACGCGGCGTTTAGGAGACAAAAATGAAACCTTTACTAGCATACAGTGAATGAGTCATTGGCCACGAGTCTTATTTGTGCAACAAGGCTTACTACTCACTCGTGTTAATAATAATAATAATAATAATATTTAGCAGCGCGTCTTACTACCCGTTTGGGTTATACGCTTTTATGTACTAATTACTCTAATGGATTAGGAATTGGGAAGGTTGAATTAGAGGAAGTGAACTCGCATTTGAGTGGAGGGAGAGTGGAAAACCATTTAGGAAAAACCACCCCCAGTTCACCCGACCGAGATTCGAACCTCGATCTCCCCGTCCTCAGCAGTCGAGCTCAGCACGACAAGCGCGTTAGCCAACTACGCCACCGAGGCGGGTCTCACTCGTGTTATCTACGAACATTTCTTAAAGTGATATATAATAAATGGTATGACGCAATAATACAAATGTTTTCATTTAGTGTAGCTTGGAACAAAATTTAAAAAAATAGGTTTTCAGTTAATTACCTTTTAGTAAACTTTTCTCTGAAAAACACAATATACCGCTTACATAAAAATGTCAAAACAAATTTGTTCAAATCATTTTAGACAGATTAAAATTTTCAAAAAACCTCTAATGTATTTGCTGTCAGTTAACTGTTCTCAAACTGTTTGTGTTTCTAAACATAAGGCTTATTAACATTCATGAGAAGTCATTTCCGGATAAGCATTTTGAACTAAATCTTAAAGGCCATTAAAAATATTCAAATATGCTAAAATAACTTATCAGTAAATTACCCTAAATACATTGTTTACTCAAAAAAACAAATATACAGAGCTGTTAGTAAGGTCAAACACACTTTAGATATTCGTTTTAAACAAAATCAAAGAATTTTGGAAAAATCTGAAATTTTCAAAAATACCTCTTCAGTAAACTACCCTTAGGTTGAAAATAAAAAGAGATCCTGACATACAACTATATAACATATAAATATCAAGTTTAAACAAAATTCACCAAACTGTTTCAGATATAGGTCCAGGGACAGACATACATTGTAAAACTCACTTTTTGGGGGGGCTTTGGGGGCAATTAAAACTTAGAGATTCATAGTAATATCGATGTGAAAAACGTTCACAATCACAATACTTTCTCTTTATATGATAAAATATAAACAACAACTAAAACAGCGTCCGTATTATGTATAACATTGTGTACAACCATTATTTTTGTTGTGCCTATGTTAGATATTTTCAGCCACCTCTTTGACCCTACTGGTCTCCTAATCAGATTCAACTGGTTAGTTACGAGCCCGCGTACTACTTCTAGAATGTATCTACGATTAATTTGCTCGTGCTGGAAATACATTTATGTTTTAACAATTATTATTAGAGATAATTTATAATAACATTCATTTGTTCCACCTTATTATTCAATGTCTATAACTTTTTTTTCCTATTTAAATGTAAATTATCAAGGTTGGCTTTTTATTAATTTGTGGCTAAGGATTATTTTGTCACCAAACCAGAAGCTTACACGAATTAATTTATGTTACTTTTTTTTTCTTACAAATTAACACACGGAAAATAAAATATGACTACACATTGGTCAAGTCAAATATTCAACACTCGCCATTTAATTTTTCACTGCCAGTATTTAGAGCTGTCTTTATTTTATTCCAAGCATTCTATAAAAGAGGATGCTGTTACATTTCAAAATATCACAGAAAGCTAGGTTACTACAGACACGAATATATAGGAAACATTCAATATATTTAATATTTTATTTACGAATGCCAATATATATATATAATATTATATATATATAATATTATATTATATATATATATATATAATATTATATTATACACTTGCAGTGGTAGATATGTAGTTGTCTTTGGAGGTTTGGTCACAAAAACTCGAAATAGCTTTTTTATATTGCTTGATTTTAATTTAATTGAAGATATTGAAATGTTTATCTCTCTTGTAATGAGAATTTAATTATTATATGGTTAAAATTATAAAATCATTATAATAATTTAGAAAATTAAAGGACTAATGCCTAATAATATATTTACTATAATATAGATAATGATTATAATATATATTATAATATAAGTATTTATAATAATATGAATAATTTATGTATATACCTTATAAATATGTAAGTTTAATATATTTAACATTAATATATTATAATTTAATATGAATTAAAGTAGTTTAGGTTTGAAATCTTCGCCCGATGATATAATGTGATGATGATTACGTGTTTCCAGTAGAAGTCTTAAACCTAACTTAAACCTATTAAACAGACCACAGATATCGTAAGAACAATTCCTCCACAGAAAAATATTTATGTTACCACCAGGAATCGAACACGAGACTTCTAGGTTAGTAGCCATGCTCACTAGAGCAAGAGGCCAGCCATTTTCTGGTTGATTTTAAGAAAATGCTTAGCTTGACAGTGGCTCATATCGGAAAAGAAAAACTCCCATATTAGTTTGAAAGTATGACTAGGTATCCCGTAATTTTTATTTGACAAACATTATTTAAGTTTAATATTTAAAATCGTGGCTAACCATACTGGCGAGCATACGGGTTAAGACGACAAACTCGTCTGATTGGTTTTGCCAGTGACTGGGAGGTTGGGGGTTGAAGTCCCGGCTGGTTATACTGAAAGTTTTTCACTCTCCTTCAATTGAAATACGGGTATAATTATTTCCTATAAAATTCTACCCTCCTCATCCATCCCTAACTCGTAGTCAAACGTGGACGGGTGTTGAAGCAAAGTGCCCCAAAAAAATCTAAAGGATTTTAAAAACATAAACGGCGGTTTATATTAGTCGCAATTTAAGGTGAGAGCGTAGGGTATACGAATTAAAGAAACTCTTTTTTGCAGTTTTTATATCAACACTATTTCAGCGAAATAAATATAATATTTACCTTGTAGAAGCATAAGAGTTTAAGTTTCTTCACATGGTGACCTCAACTGTTGTTAAATATCTTGTCAAGGGTGTCCTGGAATTTAATGACAACTTTTTCTTTTCATTTAAAAAGTTTTCCATCTAATGCCGCTATGCTCCTGACAGATATTCAACAACTGTTGACATCACCATGTGATGAAAATTAAACTCTATGTTTCTACGGATACATATTGAATTTATTTGGCCAAAATAGTGTTTTTACCTCCTACGTCCGACATCTTATATCAGTATAAATCATGTTTGTATTCTGAATTAAGGGTTCCGGATTTGATTCCTGGCCGAAAATCTTACCATTGATTAAATTGGAGCTTCTACTTTCACTGTCATGGAAACGGCTGGGATAACATTAGTTCCATCTGTCATATAATTAATCTAGTTCGTAAGTTGTGTGCTGATATAATCAGTCAGATCATAAAGTACACATTAAATACCTCAAATAAATCTACATCTAAGATTAAGCCGTTAATAGCTCGTGTGCTAAACGTTCTGTTTTGTTGGGGGTTTATTTCCCTCTAAAAAGAGATTAATGTGTCCAAGACCATATTTTTTTAGTCTCCGTTTTTTTTATCTCGGAAAGGAAGTTTGAGAGGGACCACAGCGCTGTAGGTGGTAGAAGATGGATGTTATATATAGGGCAGAGGTGGACGTATGGACCGAAACTGGTGATATATTACCTAGAAGGGAGAAGGGATCAAGGCACCCCCCTCTGCGTTTCCCTGTGTCACGGATCTCCCATCCCCTATAGAGATATAACTTCACCCCCTTGGTATTAAAACGACCATCACCCTTCATAGCCAACCCCACCCAAACTCCCTATCCATCCCAACGTTATGACAACAGTGAAAAGGTGACCTGGCGGTCTAGAGGTAAGGTGTCGGACTTATGTGCTGAGGTCAGGGTTCCAATCCTTGGTCCTGGCACGTATTTATCTGATTACCAAACCCTTCCTTCACCTCTGACAAGACGTGTATTAATCATAACTTGTGAATGTGTGGAATACCAGGCCTCCACCGTGGTTCGGATCCCACGTTAAACTGTAGGTCCTTCATTTGATCTCACAATCAGCCTACCATTACACATTAGCGTACGTGCGTACAACCCGAATGGGTAGTAAGACGTGGTGCTAATAATAATACCAAACTAACATTGAATATATATACACATCTTTCAAGGGAAGTTTTTCTTTGTTTTCATGGCCTGGTTTAACCTCTTTCCGTTAGGACTGCGTAGAATAGAATTTCTTGCGTTGAAATATTGAAAGTACGTCTATGATTCCTATTCAAATAAAACCTTCCTTTAAAAATTCTTAATAAGAAGAATTTATGAAATACCAGCATTAAAAAAAATCATAAGTAACAGGTATGGAGAATTTTTTTGGCTATATTTTAATTTATTTATAAAAACCCCATACTAAAAAAACTTACTTTACGTCCAGAGACACCCAATCTCCTTCTACTTCCCCTTGACTCCTCGGAGAGAGAAATATTATGAGAAAAAAAATCGAACTCGAGATTTTGATATATGTCGGTTGACCTACGATGATGTCTTATCTCAGGACAAGACCTTGTGAATGTGGGGAATGCCAGGCCTCCACCGTGGTTTTGATTCCACGTTAAACTGTAGGTCCTTCATTTCATCTCACAATCACCCTAACCATTACACATTAGTGTAAGTGCGTATAACCCGAACGGATAGTTAGACGCGGTGCTAATAATAATAATAATAATAATAATAATAATCTTATTTCAGACTAGAGCAAAAACCATTTTACCGATTGGGCTAAAACTTGGTATCCAAGGTTTTCATAAAGTTTCCCTAAGGAGTATTTTGTAATAATATTTCTAATCTCAAAATTAAAGGTAGTTTACTAATGGGGAAAAGAGAAAAAAAAATCATAATACAGGAAGTGAAATAAAAAATACCTAATGGAAATTAAAATATTAATTTGTCGGATAAAGCTATAATTGTTTCAACATAGCAAGAACATTTTAGAAAGGAAAAAACCCTTTAGAACAGTCGATATTGATATAGGAAGATACATATTGGAGTATAAACACAGAAAAGCGTTTTTTTATGAATCTAATAAAATATTGATCGCCTGGATGGATGTAACGAAAAAAAAATACAACCAAAAAGAAGGTTTAATTATACTAACATAACCAAATAATAAACTAAAATTATAAAATTATTAGATTATAGACAAAACTGGTGAGAAGCTTTGTAGTCATTTACAAATCCAGGATTGTTTGGTATTTTTAATTTTTTTTATCAACATTTAGGTGACAATTCTAACCAGTTAAAAAATTTAAACATTTTAGTCCAAAGTATTTAAAATAAAATGTGTTTGATAAATTACGTTATAGAAACCCTATAAAACAATTTAATATAATCTTTTAACTGTCTGTTGTGACCCTAATCAAAATACGACTTTATTTAATAAAGGAAGGCTAGATATAGATTTCTAAACTTTTGCTTTAATCTCAAAAGTACAAATTTTTTGCGTAAACCGTAATTGAATTGAAAAAAAAACCCTTTAAACTTAAACTACTTTTAACTGGTCAAAGTTCTGCTGATAATATTCACCTAAATTTAGTTGAAACCGATATTTTAAAATATCAAACAACTTTTTACATAATGTGGAGTTTCAAAACGTCTGTATCACATCTCAAGTATTCTTATTTGTGTTTCTCCCCATAGCATTTTTTTACCAATTTTTTTTAGCTCTCCGTTTTACTACCTGTTTGGGTTATACGATTATGTACTAATTACGCTAGTGGTTTTATGGACTAGGGAGGTTCAATTTAGAGGAAATATACACACATTTGTGTGGAGGGAGAGTGGAAAACAATTTAAAAAACCCCACTCTTAGTTCACCCGACTGAGATTCGAACCTTTTATCTCTCCGTCATCAGCAGTATAGTCTACTGCGAGAGTAGCAAGTTAGACCATGTGCCACCGAGGTGCTTTTTTAATTTACTTAAGATAATTAAAGTGCACTTTCTAAACTGATTGATTATATCAGCACACGTGAATTCCTATGAGCGAGAGTGAAAGAGCCTGTCAATTTTGCCAGGAAAGGTTTTCCCCATGTTTCAAATTTTTTTATATGACACAATCGTCATGGGATGAAGGCTTTACCTCCCCACTGAAGGAAGTTGTGCTATGGATTTTTATAAATCAAGAAAAATCCATCGATCCCGGTTGGGTTTGAACCCACGAATATCGGATATTGAGGCGAGCACTTTACCTCAATACCATCGATGTTGACTTATCTTTATATTCATACAAAATAAAATAGAAGTGAATTGATACGATACGATACGATACGAACAGGTGTGCACCAACCTCTATATTAATAGGATTTTTTTTTAACTTTTTCATGGCGAAAGGATCTTTTGATTAGACTTGCGTTTTTCTCACCGAATCTTTCATTCGATGAGAAGCCCCCATTGTTTCTTCTTTACTCACTCCTAGCCTAATAATTACTCCTTGTTTTGGACTAAACGTCGCATCTCTCTCTCTCTCTTTCTCTCTGTGAACGATGAATGGGAACTAATTTTATTGTGTCTCTTTGGGAAAAACTGTGTACGTGTGAACAAGTTAACACCATTTTGTTACCCATTCCGGAGTAATTATCTATGTTACCGGGTTAAATAGTTTTCGCACGATCGTCAAGAACAAGCGTTCGCGAATCACTAATTAACGTTTTAATTAATCACAAAGCAATGTGAATTGCAAACTTTACAGAAACAAGAATACGGTGATATTTGACATGCAAAACACACTCCCAACATTCTCTCTGTTCTAAACAGACTCGCTAGACTGATTTTTCGAAAAATTTATTATTTCCCAAAATTGTTTATATATAAACTACCTTTAATTTAAGGTATAAAGTGCAAATAATAATAATAATTTTTAAAAAAATGCTGAGGTATTGTCAAATAATATACAAAAATTAAGTTTGAACCAAATATTTCAAACCATTTTGGATCCAAGTCCAGGTACAGACATACAGCCAGACATACAGACATAAATACAAACATACATACATTTAGACATACATACAGCCAAACACACATACAGAATGACCTAAAACCTGACAGACATATATACAGATATACATCCATACATCCATACATCCATACATCCATACATCCATACATCCATACATCCATACATCCATACATCCATACATACATACATACATACATACATACATACATACATACATACATACATACATACATACATACAACCCAACATACAGACATACAACCCAACATACAGACATACAACCCAACATACAGACATACATACATACATACAGACATACATACATACATATAGACAGAGAGAATGCTAAAATCACACCAGAAGGTAGCCACTTGCCCTTCCTCACACCAGAAGGTAGCCACTTGCCCTTCCTCACACCAGAAGGTAGCCACTTGCCCTTCCTCACACCAGAAGGTAGCCACTTGCCCTTCCTCACACCAAAAGGTAGCCACTTGCCCTTCCTCACACCAAAAGGTAGCCACTTGCCCTTCCTCACACCAGAAGGTAGCCAATTGCCTGTCCTCGGACCAGAAGGTAGCCAATTATCTGGCAAATGTTATTAATGCAGCCAATGATGTAAACCCTAGTTAAAAGGTAGTCAAATGTCTCCCTGTCCCCTTAGACAAACAATTGTCCCCCCCTTGACTGGAAGGTAAACAATTATCCACCTCCTTACTATGAGGTAGCCAATTATCAACTTCCTGTATATGAGGTAGAAAATTATCCCCCTTGACTGGAAGGTAGCCAATTTCCCACCTCATAATAATTAGGTAGCCAATTGTCCACCTACCAACAATGAGGTAGCCAATTGTCCACGCCTCAACTGGAAGGTATCCAACTATCCACTTCCTAAATATGACTTCGGAATTTCCCGTCCACTGACCAGCAGGTAGGCAATTAATGGTCTTTTGCAGCTCTTGGTATTAAACTTAAACACGAGAGTTAATTTTCCGCCGCCTTCATCCAACTAACTACCAGTACTAACATTAAAGTGCATGAATTAAAAAAGCAAAGTTTAAACGGTGCCATTAAACGATCCTCTACAAATGTAGCCAAGGATCCCTTTACTTTGTGATGAACTTTGAAGTAAATGTAGGTTAACATTCGTAAACAATTACCGCGCGAGTGATAATCACGCCAATTAAGGCGGCAGTTTGCATTGCAACGAGAACACGTACACACTATTCCAATTAAAGGTGAGATTATCTCTAAAACCTGCTCCGGTGGTCGAATAGTCTAAGGCATCACTCTCACAATGGACTGGACTGATGATAATGGGGTGATCAGGGGTTGAACCCCAATCGGGTGTACTGAGTGTGGTTTTTCTTAAATGGCTTCGTATTCTTCCTTCACACAAGTGCGGGTACATATCTTCTAAATGCTACCTTCCTCATGTACACTATTTTTTTATCACCCCGTCTTACTAAATGTTTGAGCTATACGCATGTGTATTAATTTCTATAGTGTGTTTTGGAGGAGGAAGGTTTAATTTAGAGGAAATATGCTCGCATTTGCGTAGAGGGAGAGTGGAAAAAAGTATAAAATACACCCTCATTACATCTGACTGGAATAGAGCCCAAATATCTCTGTAATCGGCAGTCTAGTCTATTGAGAGGGTGACGACTTAGACCATGGGCCCACCGTAGCTTTTTTCTACTACATTAACGTGATTTATATATATATATATACATACACATGCGTAGAACCCAAACGGGTAGTGAGCAGGGACGGATAAAGGATTTTCATGAAAGGGGGGAGGGAGGGAGGGTGGGGGCGAAAGCCAAATACTAATTAAAAAAAATTAAATTTGGTTAAATTATCCGTGATTATTTACTATGCTATTTTTTACATGTAAGTTTACTAGCTCTACGGATGTATGCAATTTTATTTACACTTTCATCAAATAATTTAATTGATTTACTCAATTATCATTAATAAAAATAAAATACTAGCACATCATAGAGAATTAAGAAAAAAAAGAAAATGATTAAAGTCCATTGTTTATCTATGTTTTTTGTTAACTTTCTTTAGTTAGTTAATTGACAGTGATTGACACGCGAAGCAAATGACTAGTGAAATGTTACATGACAATACAACTAGAAGTGACTACAACATAGATTTGATTGGTTTAATTTTTTAATTACGATCGTTGAGATGGGAGGGGGGGGGGTGGGGGGAGGAGGAGGGTCGGTGAATGACCTTGTCCCCTCAACCCCAACATACCTTTTCTGAATCTACCCTTGGCGATGAGACGCGATGGAAAATAATCTGAAGAGAACATGTGACAAAAATAAACGGTCGGGAAATAAATCGCAGCTTTTAGGATAATTTTTAATTCCCACTATGTCTTAATACTGGTCCAGACAATACTCACCTAAATTACGCTGATAGGGTAGGCACGAGTAAGGTAGAATTTTGAGGAAATATACTGATATTCGCTTAAAGGGAAAGTGGGGAAAACCTTTTGAAAATAATCTCTTAGTACACCCGGACAGAATTTGAACCAAGGCCTCCTTGACTCCAATGAAAGAAATTGGAAAATTTACTGGTGGCTTAGGAAATTGAGGAGGTAGAGGGTAACAAAAAAAAAAAGACTGTTTGAATAAAAGAGTTCAAGACTGGAACATTTTCTTTCTGATTTACAAATTTTGACTTGGAGGTGGCAGATTTACTGTTGGCCGTATTAATAATAAAACAACAATAAGATTGGTGGAATTATATCAACGATCCAAGCCCACGTTTGACATTAAAATTAAGAGAAACATTGTTATATAATATTAATACAATATTCAATTAATACCAACCATGATTTTTGGTTGATAAAGCCAAATGGAGGTTCTCTTGAGAAAAAAATAATTGTTTAGCACCACTGCCCTATATTAAGATATCTTTTAAGTCATGTTATGGTATAAGAGAGCGTTTAGAAAGTGAACATTAAATACCAGCGTTAAATTACAACAGAATACGGCGTATTAACAAATGTAGACCATTCTTTCCGTGGAGGCTATTTCCATGTCCCGATGAGATGAGGGTGTTATGAGGATGATAGTGAGTATGAGGGTTATAGTGAGTATGTGAGGGTTATAGTGAGTGTGAGGGTGGTAGTGAGTGAGTATTAGGGTGATAGTGAGTATGAGGGTGATCTTGAGTATGAGGGCGTGGAATCAGTGTAAACACAACCTAACTTAAGCCTAATTAAACAAACCCTGATGACAGTTGGGGCAATTCCCCTTTCAGGAGAAATTCCTATGGTACCAGCTGGCAATCAAACCCGGAACCCTATAGGTTGGGCATCCAGATGTGCTGATCATTACATCAGAAGGCTAGATAATACTTCGATTATAAAATTTTATCCAACCAAAACGAAAAAAAATATCTTGAAAGTGTATCTTCCTTCTTTGTACTTTCTTAGCAGGCATAAGTATGAAATTGATTATTAAATCTGGAGTTAATTACGTTGCCTCTCTAATAGTTCAGTGTAGCTGTATACCCATATTTAGGAAGACTGAAACCGGTTCGCGAACCCACCAGTAAAATCTGCATCTCGTGTATAAACCAGTTAATTTTAAAGTTTCCTCCAGCGTCCATTCACGTTAACACGGATGTTTGTTTAATTTTATACCCTATTTAGACCCCTCGGAGAGAGAAATATTGTGACAGTAAAAGAAACAAACTGGAATTCGAGATTTTGATAAATCTAAGTCCTATGATCTCCTGAAACAGAAAATATATTTTTTTTTTCGGTACCATCTGTCTGTCTCTCATCTTAGATCCAAAACCATTTTACCAATCTGACTAAAACTTAGTCTTGGGCTTACATAAGGTTTCCCCCGAGGAGTTTTTTAGAACTAGATATCTAACCCTAAAATTAAGAGTCATTTATTGAAAGGCAAAAATAAATAAAATAAGTTTCATAGAAATAGGTTATAATGATTTGGATTACATTTTTTAATCCAGTCATTGATTAACATTACAAACAAAATGTCAACAACTCTCATCTATCCATGAAAATGAATTGAGGATACTTTCTCTTGTATTCATAATCTTTTAAAAGATTCTGCTTCAAAATTCGTGATTCTCAAGTAAAAATTAAGATTCATATTACCCACTTAATTAGACAAATGGTCTAATAGACCCCTACGTCATTCTCGCAATGGACTAGACTGCCGCGATGATGGTAATATCCGAGTTCAAATCCTGGTTGGATGTAATGAGGGTGAATTTTACTGAGTTACTAAATTATTCTTCATTCTTCCTCCACGCAAATGCCAGTACATTTTCTCTAAATTAAATCTTCCTCGTCTCTTAGCTTAGCTTAGCTTAGCTTAGAACAATACATTGGGACATACATACGCTAAAATTAGGTCACACGTGTAATCTCAATTAATCTTAACGTTATATATTTTTCTAAATATATGTTTGGTAATATTCTGAGGCTCCCACCGATTACTTTACGAATACAAATTACGCGTAAATAATAAAACGAGATTAGCAAAAGCAACCAAAAGAGAGGCGAACCAACACCCCCCCCCCCAATCTAGAAAGTACAAACGTAATTACTATATTAATATTTTATTCTCGTACATGACCAAAAAGCAATGCTCAGGGAAGAATAACTTTCGTTATAAACCAACCGAATCTAACTCGCGTTGTATGCAGTGGAGTGGTAAATGTTTGAAGCGCTAGTGTCGTCTTATCCTACCGGCCCTTCTCCAAACTAACTCCCCCCCACCCCCTCCCCACACATTGGAATCAACTATCTTATGTAGACTAAATTATTATTATTAGCACCGCGTCTTACTACCCATTCGGGTTATACGCACTTACGCTAATGTGTAATGGTAGGGTGATTGTGAGATGAAATGAAGGACCTACAGTTTAACGTGGAATCCGAACCACGGTGGAGGCCTGGCATTCCACACATTCACAAGATGTCTTGTCAGAGGTGAAGGAAGGGTTTGGAAATCAGATAAATCTGTGCCGGGACCGAGGATTGAACCCCGGCCGCCAGCGCAGAAGTCTGACACCTTACCCCTAGACCACCGGGTCACCGACTATGTAGACTAAAGTGCGTGAGAAAAGGAAGGATTTATAGGAAGTGCTTCAAATTTGGCTGGAGAGAGCAGTGTAAACATTTGAGGAAAAATATCCTCAGTATCACATAAACGGGATTCGAACCCTGGTAATATAGTAATCGGCAATCCAGTCTACTGATAGAGTGACGCTTGAGATCTTGTGAACATCAAGTTTAATATTGAGAGCAAACACAACATTTTAAAAGCTTCACGGTTTTAAAACGTTTAATTATATTGTGATTCCAATATAATTACCAATACACATTTTAAAAGAAAGATACCTTGATGTCTAGGTCCAATTTCCAACACCTTCACATTCAGTGATGCGTCTTACCTATGAATTAATGGTACCGAGAGACATCTTGTGAATGTGTGGAATGCCAGTCCTCCACCGTGGTTTGGATTCCACGTTAAACTGTAGGTCCTCCATTTAATCTCACAATCACCCTACCATTACACATTAGCGTAAATGCGTATAGCCCGAACGGGTAGTAAGACACGGTGATGATAATAATAATAATAATAATAATAATAATGGTACCGAGTTCAATTTCCAGCATGGCTGTAGATTTTATCAATGGTAAAATTCTTTAATAACGGCCAAGGGAAGGATGTGGTCCCTATTCCAGAGTTACCCGCTTCGGTGGCTGCATGGTCTAAGACGTCATTCCCACAGTAGTTTAGACTTTCGATGATGGGGAGATCCAGGTTCGATCCCGGTGGGATAATCTGAGGGTGATTTTCCCTAAATGGTTTTCCCCACTTCTTCTACGCAAATACGGGTACACTTTCTATAAATATAGCCTTCCCAATCCTTAAAAACCATTATTGTAGTTAGTAAATGGGCGTATACACCAAACGGATAGTAAGACGCGGTGCTAAAAAAATATATAAATATTTCCAAAATTCAAACAAACGTTAATCTAATCCCATTTTCACTGTTGTCAAATGAAGCAAATGCAGAAAAAACAGCACTTCGATAAGTGGTTCGGTTTGATCATAATATTGTATCTAATTGGCCCGGTTAGTCGGCATCGAGACGGGCTCTTAATGGATGAGTCCCACGGATAATCAGACGGACGGACAGACAGACAGTTAATAAAAGGTAACGCTGGCATCGTTTAGAGCCAAAAGTCATTATAACACCTTTTTGAACGCACATACAAACACACACTGGCCAATTTTAAATTATGCCCGGACTGTGCACGGAAACGATATGGTAATGGGGGTGCAGTAGGTTTTAGATTTTAATTGGCAGAATGAGTGATTGAGACAAATAGATCAAAGCATAACATTCGCGTAAGGTTTACAATTTTGGAAGTTCGTATCAACTATTCGAACTATTATAAATCAGCTTAACAAACACACACACACATATATATATATATCTGTATATAAAACTGCTACTCAACGTGTGTGGGTGGTGTCAGGAAAACTGCGCCTTCCCAGAAAAAAGGGAAAAGTGCACCCTCGCATGAATCATCACACTAATATGTAGGGAAAGTACACCCATACGACCTTGTCTGTCTAACAAGGTCGTGTGGGTGCACTCTTATCACTTTACTCACGACCTTAACAATTTAACCGGCGTAGATCGGTTCATCGCATCCCTCTTTTGTCTAGGAGGGTTGGTATTTCAAATCGACTCATCGCACATAATGAGGTCTTGAGGAGGTCAAAGTATATAGATTCATCGCAACTGTCTCTTGGCCTGTTGTTTAGGTTAGGTTAAGTTAGGGTTTTCAATCAAATAAAAATTATAGTGTATCTGTAAGTATTCGATGTGAACGTATACATTGAAGTTACCAAACTAATTATTGATGACCTTTTACTCCATTTTTTGAATCCAGGCTAGACTCTTCAAACACTTTGTTAGGTCCTTGGACGTACTTGTTTTGTGTGTAAAACAGAGTGTGGGGTGCACTTTTCCAACCTAATGGTGTGATGATTATAGGAGGGCGCAATTTTCCCCTTTTTTCTGTGAAGGCGCAGTTTTCCCGGGCGCAATTTTCCCTAACCCGTGTGGACATATATATGCTGAATACCAGTTCGTGAAATTAACTCATCAGAGGGATGGTACTCGCGAAAAAGAAAAGCAGAAAAGGGAAAAAAGCGAACGTCGTTTGATGATTAGTTTTAGAAATAGGTGACATTTCCAAACCAATAAACAATATTGACATAAACATATTGCTCATAAAATAACATAAGGTAACCTTAGTTTACCCAAAAAGTTGTAATTCTTACTTTGACACCCTCTAAACTATGGTAATAAATCCTTTGTGTAATCTATCAAGGTAATAAAGTACTGCTATCTTAAAGTGTAAATGAAATAATACTGTACATTAATTACATTGTAAATCAACATATTTTATCAAGCTGCTGTTGAAAAGTTTTGTCAATTAACCTAAAATCAACATCTGATTGACAATATCTCAGCTATAGCTCATTCACCAAAGGAGTGGTGGTAACTGACAGCTAATAAAAGTTACCAGATCTACTCTCAAGTATCCATTCGCCAAATCATATGATTTGCAAGACCATATGTTGATTTGTTGTTACTTTTGGACGTTAAAAACTTTCACAACAAATAATTTTTTTTAAATGTTCATGTTTTAGACTTTTTACATCTTCTGTTAGGTGTCAGTTATAACCCCTCCTATGAATAATTGACTATACCTAGTAAGAACCCCTTAAGCAAGCCGATTGCCTGAAAAAATAAACCACCCCTTCTTCTACCCTGGAAGGCGAGCAAGAACAGAAGTGTTCTGTTGCATTCGCTTAGTTTTTAATTACTGCTCAGTTCTCTCTTCCCCCGTTCAAAGCCAGAAGCGCTGCAGTTCTGGTTGCCATGGTGACGCGTGCGGTTCAAGTAAACAAAGCGCTGGATAGAGCTAACACGTGCCACGGGACATACAGTGCTTGCTCGCGTCTGACCCCGATATGTGGGAATCTAATACCGGCTCACAGTCTTCTCCCACCCTTTTAGAAAAAAAAAAGTTTATTTGGTTTGAACGCGACTGTGCGGAGAGAAAAGTATACATCGGTTTTCATCCAAGTTAGACCTCCACTCAGGATCATGAGAAAAGGGAGATTTTTTTTTAAAGCTTATTTATCTGTTTTTGAAAATTTACCTCTAATATTTTCAGAAACATTTTATTGTTATAGAGAAAAGTAAAGTTTTTATTATTATTATCATCTGGGCTACTAACGTGCACTTTCTGAACCGAATGATTATATCAGCACACATCTTATAAACTTACTTAAATTTAGAACAGACACAACACCCAGTCCCCCGTCCATTAATTCATCACAGTGAAAGGAGAAACCCACATTTCACGAACGATACATTTTTAAGCCATGCCAGGAATTGAACCCGGTACCCTTATCTCAGTAGATAAATACGTTACCGATTTAGCTAAGGTGTTGGACTACAAATATTTAAATGTATCGATTGCAGTCGATATGTTTACTAGTTTATTTGCTTATAGCTCGGAAAATTTAAATTTTATAAAATGATTTTTTTTAAAAATAAAATTTGTTTATATTTAAGATTTCTAAAACTTTGCAACGATAAGTTATTTTGTTTCTTAAGGCGGAGATTTGATCAAAATCGGAAAGTTATGTTTATGTAAAATTCCCTTAAAGTCATGTCTATGGAAGAATGAGACGAACTATTTTATTTGTAATACTAAACAGTGCCTCGATAAGATTTAACACAAATCGTTACAACTAATTTTAAGAAAATAGCCCTTTTCTCTTTTTCCCCTTACCTAAACTGATCTTAATTTTAGGATTGGAAAGATGCTTACAAAAACCAGTTTGGGAAACCTTATGAACATTTTATACACAATGGGTGACCTGGTGGTCTAGAGGTAAGGTGTCAGACTTTTGTGCTGGCGGCCGGGGTTCAATCATCGGTCCTGGCACAAATTTATCTGATTTCCAAACCCTTCCTTCACCTCTGACAAGACATCTTGTGAATGTGGGGAATGTCAGGCCTCCACCGTGGTTCGGATCCCACGTTAAACTGTAGGTCCTCCATTTCATATCACAATCACCCTACCATTACACATTAGCGTAAGTGCGTATAACCCGAACGGGTAGTAAGACGCGGTGCTAATAATAATAATAATAATAATAATAATAATAATAATAATAATAATATTATACACAATGATTGTAAGAATACATTTTTCGTGTTTAGAGGATACAAGACGTTGCCCTCTTTCTAAAACAGCTTGCCAGTGAATAGTTGACACTTTCTAAATAATTCCATCTTCCGATTTTACATACACGAAACACGAGTGTTATAATCCAACTCATTACTTCTTTAAAGCATCGATCCAAATCGCACTTTAGAGAATAAACTTTTTCTATCTCTTATTTTGATTAAACTTCATGAATCCAGGAATATTTTTACGAGCCCTTTTTAGAAAAAAATTACGAGTTTTCAAATAATTAGATGTCAGTTAAATAACTACCCTTAATTTTAGGATTAGAATTAAAATCATGATCTCTCTTTGAGCTATGAACATATTTTATCTTATCAACTTCGAGTTTGAACCAAGTTCAGCAAACTGTTTCTGCTGTAGCCCAGTAATAGACAAACAAAGAGAGAGCGAATTTCAATCATAACTTTTTTTTTTAGTTCAAGAGCACATGAAACTTCAACATCCATAATAATTTTGAGGTTGATAACTTGCACGATTACAATAATTTCTCTTAAAAAATAAGAAAGTAAAAATGAATAGGTAAAATTACTTTAAGTCACAAATTAATATTTATAACATGGACGTTTTTTTTAACATGTTTATTAAAACCCTTGAATATAATGGTTCAATGCTCTCGTAGCTTTTACGACAGATTTAGAATGGATCGGCGATCGACCAGTCAATCTCGTGAAAACTCACTGCGGTAATAGCTACTAATACTATAAGAAAATTAAGCAGTTTGTTGTGAAAATGTACATTTTATTTATTTTTTTCTAGGAGGCTGGTGACATAAGTGTTTGAGGAGAGGTTTATTTTAAGGAATAAATATAAGATTTATATACAAAATAAATCCAAAGTATAGGAAAGAAACTATGGGTGATTGCTGGACCCTCTGATAAATCTATAAGGGTTGTTCATAAACTATGTACGCATACTGGGTGGTAGAGGGGGAGTTAGTGCTCATCGTTACCAGGCGTGATGAGGGGGTTGGGGGAATCAGATAATACATGAGGTTACAATACAATTAAGAGTATCGAACAGTAATCTATGTTAATAGACCCGACCGCACGCACGTTTAAACAAACAACGATCGACCCATAGACTTCGATAGTCAAGCTCAGCGATAAAGTACGAACACATTTCAATAAAAAGGGGGACGGGGGTTGATTATATAGGTTCTATATTTAAAAATATCATATCAATTAGGGGGAGTGATAGTGTGACGTAATATTATAAAGAAGGTTCACAAAATTGTGACAATTTGTGATAAAAATAATTTAACATGACGTAGTTTTAAGGACAGCCCCATGAGACCATAAGTAGATCCGGACCCCAAAAGATTGTCTACTTGTTTAGAAGCATAGTTATATTTTTTTGTGAAACTGAGTGTACCTATGAAAGATAATGATGTAAACATCGTCTCCTCACATCACACATCTAAATCAAGCCAGCTCAGCACGTGTGTACTATCTCGATTGCCTTGTCTCACTGCCATCATACACACACGTCTCCCACTCTCACTTTATCCCTCCACCCCCTCCCCCTATATTTTTTTGTTTTTCATCAGAATATAAACAGCAGAGTCCAATGAAAACCTGGTCCAATTCCGGGGGCGGAGCTGATAAATATAGGATTATGGCCGGAATAAACTTATTTTTTTTAACACTTAACAAATCTACTCGTCTACTTTTAAAGTGCGTACTGATTTGAGCATTTTTCCAGGCACGAAACCTGTGCGTGCAAGAAAGACGTGCGTGAACATATACTCGTGAGAAAAAAAAACCTGTTATGTTTAGTTTAAATTTTGTGCGTGCAAATTTTCTTTCCAGTGTGTGTAAAGAAATATCGATATACAATAAAACTTTTTTTTAATTTGAAGTCCAAGGGATATAAAAAAAATTGGAAATATTCAAAATTCGAACTAACACTTTCAAGAGTATCCAGGTAGCTGATACACAATGAATCAATAACCTCAAATATGATACAGTAGCCCCATGGCTTCTTTGGTGCTGACTGACAGCTGACTTCTGACAGTCAACATTTAGGTATATACCAAAATGTTGACTGTCAGAAGTGACATATGCTAAACACATGGTTTTCAGATAATATGGTTTGGCGTAGGGATACATAATTTGGTCTGGTAACTTTTCAAAGCCGTCAGCTTTCAGCTGTGAGCTGTCAGTCAGCACGAAAGAAACCACGGAGCCACTGTACATATAATCACACACACTTTATATCATTTTATAGGGGTGCAAAGCAGTAAAATGAAACCTAAAAACCAAAACCGTATGTAAATTACGTACTCACACACATATATCCAGTCGCCGTCGCCGTCCTTGGCTGCAACCCATTCTGACAGTTTAGGACCCACAAGGGGGGTAGGTGAAAATAGAGTAGTTTATATGGAAATTCGAATATTTCCCCCACCATTACTTTCACTCAGAAGAAGAGAAAGTAGAAGAAACTAAGGGGGTTAGTTCACCTTGCTGGCCATTAACCTAAAACGTACGGTTTTGTTCAGGTTGCGTAAAATCTGACCTGATTGCGGTAGTATGAAGAGGGAAGCCTCATGATTACTCGGAGGGGTAAGGGGAGAGGAACAGGAGGGTAGAAGAGGCACAATGCCTCATTAGAGGTAAACACCATGTGGTCATTAGGAGGCGCCAAGGTTGGCGGGACATAAATTACCCAGAATTCTCTCTTACAAAGAGTTGCACCCCCCTTTTTCCTTCCCTTTCATAGCTTCGCGAAAAGGAAAAAAAATCAACTCAGGTTTCTCTTGCCAGATATTTCTCTTGGTGGAGGAAGTTTTAATTAAGGATTTTATCCGGAATTTCGAATATTATGATGTCATGGAAGGGGGGGACGCGAGAAAAAAAGCCAGTGTTTTTGCAGTTTTTATGGCAAAACCATTTCTTGGCCAAAATAAATAAAATATTTCTCCAGTACCAACATAGAATTCAATTTTCTTCACGTGATGACCTCAATAGTATATCAATGGTGTTCTTGAATTTAATGACTTTTTCTCTTCACTTAAAAAGTTTGTCATCTAATACCACTACCCTCACGACAGATATTCAACAACTGTTGATATCATCATGTGAAGAAAATTAAAGACTATGTTTCTACTGGAGAAATATATTATTTATTTTGGCAAAAAAAAAACTCCATAAAAATTGAAAAAGCACAGCCAATTTCTTGCTTCCCTTTCCATTTCACCTTAAAGCGGAATGGAAAGAGGGGGCCGAGAGGGAGGGGGGGAGGCGAACGCGAGTTAATAAGCTAAAATAGTCTATCAGAGAATCCTAAATGTCAGAAACAATGTGGGTTTATACATGTACTGAGTGAAGACATGGATATAAAAATAATGTTTATATGTATATTTTAATACCTGTTCGAAGAATATAATTTAAATTCAAGCATCTCTGGCAATATTATTTGATAGCAGTGACAAATACACCTATATACGGATATATATATTGTTCGACCATGCCAATTTGTGAAGATTGTGTTAAAGTTGAGTATACCAAGAGTTGATATAGAGGTTGATTCTAAAAAAAAAAAAATTAAAACAACTCCAAGAATATTATATTTTTTGAAGAAAACTCTCCCAAATAAAAGGAAGGACTCAATCTTACATACATAAAAATAGTTCACATGACCCGATTATAAGAAAAATAGAAAATTTAAATGTTGTATCTGACACTTCCAATACTACAAAATTGCCGGTAAACCTAACAAACAATCAATACAACTCTAAAAATATCAATTCTTCGAAGAAAGCTCTACTAGTTAGGAAGGGTTCAGTTATACTTACCTAAAAAGAGCTTACATGACATGCTCGGATGAACAATAGAGCTGTCATTGACTTTTATATAGTTAACATATATGATAAAAGGAAGTGCTTGAAACTTGCATAAAAATAGTTCACATTACACAGTCAAATAAAAAATAAAAAAATTTAAATGCTGTCTCTTGCACTTCAATACTATTATGTTGCCAGAGAGATACCTAATTAACAATCAAAATAACTCTGAAAATATTGATTTTTGTGTGTGTAAAACTCCCCTTGATAAAAGGGCTCGGAATTACCTATTTAAAGTGAGTTCACATGACACGATTGGATACAAATTATAGCTGTTCCTGGCTCTTCTATAGTCAACATAAGGAATGGCTCGGCCTTTCATATAATTTCAAGTGACCCGATCAGATAAAAAAAATATATAAAATTTAAAAAGTGTATTTTGCACTTCAACACCACAAAATGGCCAGACACCTCACAAACAATCTAAATATCTCTAAAAATATCGATTTTTCATTTAAAACTCCCCAAGATAAAAGGGATAGCCTGGAATTACCTATTTAAGGAAAGTTAACAAGACACGAACTTATTTATATAAAAATAGGAAATATCCTAAATATTAAACACCTCTAGAAGCTATCTGAAATGTGTTTTTTATTGCAACATAACATCATAGCTGCCAAATACTAGAAAATTTTTAAAATATTAAACACCTCAAGAAGCTACCTGAAGTGGTTTTTTTAATTTTGTAACATAACACCGTAACTGCTAAAGGCTAGGAAGAAATTCTAAATATTAAACACCTCTAGAAGCTCTCTGAAGTACTTTTTATGGTAACACAGCCCCCTAATTTGTACTTGCATTTTAATTTTGATATTGTTTGAACCATAAACTCCACTTAACCTTTTCTTACTATCTGTCCGGGATATACGCATTTAATTACACTAATGGAGTAAAGATGAGAAATGTAGAATTTGATAGAAAAGCACGATCATTTGCATTAAAGGAGAGTGGGATATAGAAATAAAAGCACCTTCCTAACATCCAGCTGGGATTCCAACCCTGAGCTCCATAACTCTCACTCCCTCCTCAACACCAAGAGTCAACGAAAGATTTTTTCAGACTATTCTTTTAGAGTTAGTGAAACCTATAATTAGTGGTTAATACACAATTAACAAGAGGACTTTATGTTAAGAAGTTTTTTGTTACTTATTCTATTGTCTAACAAGAAATCATAGTTAAGGAAATAAAGGAACTCAAAAATGAAAAAATAAATAAAAATAAACACACAAACAAGTGAAACAACTTTTATTTTATGCATTCTGTATTGTTTTACGTGGTTTTTTTCAAATCTCTTTTTCTTAGAAATGTGTAATTAGACAATGGAAATAATAAAACTTTTTAATACTATAATTATATAGAGACATTGTCATAAATATTCAAACAACCTTTAGAGAACACAATTGGGCCAGATGTTATTTTTTCGCCGCGAATTATTTTCAGTTTCGACTATACACACATTATAGTATGTTATTTACGCTAATGTGGTAGGGATGAAAGAGATTTAATATAGAGGAAAAAACACCCTCATTTACGTGGACAAAGATTATGGAATCATTTAAAGGGAAGTAATAATAATAATACTTAACACCGCGTCTTACTACCCGTTCGGGTTATACGCTTTTAAGTACTAATTACGTTAATGGATTAGGAATTGGGAAGGTTGAATTAGAGGAAGTGAACCCGCATTTGCATGGAGGGAGAGTGGAAAACCATTTAGGAAAAACCACCCCCAGTTCACCCGACCGAGATTATAACCTCGATCTCCTCGTCCTCAGCAGTCGGGCTCAACACGACAAGCGTGTTAGCCAACTACGCCACCGAGGCCGGGTTTAAAGGGAAGTAGAAACCCTCAGTACATCCAACGGGGGATTTTAAAACTGACCCACTCTCCCCCGACACCATAAAAAACATATTAAGAGTTATTAATGATATTCTGAAAATTGAAAAATGGCACCTGAACACGGGAATCGAACCCGGGACCTTTGGTTTAGAAGCCAATGCTCTGACCACTGTAGCCGATGATTTCCGCACGTCCATCTAGACTCTGCCTTAAAATATGAGTGAAAAATGACCTTGAACACGAGACTAATCCTGGATAGCTCAGTAGTTAGAGCAATGGCGTACTAAGCCAAAGGTCCCGGGATTCGAATCCCGTGTACAGGGTCATTTTTTTAATTTTCAGAATATTATTTCTAGATGCGAGTAAATCCTCACTAAAATCATAAATAATAGCTTTGGCTATTTGATTTTTATTTATTAATGAGCATGATATTCAGGCAAAGCGGAATTTTACTATGGCCTAATAAGCTACTAAAATACTATTAATACAAAAACTTTAAATGTTTTAAACTTACATTTATTTCGTTTAAGGAGTGAGCAACAGTCAACAAGTATCCGTGATATGAAGACAACTAGAGACGCAATCGTTGAATTAAAACAATATATTATGTAGCATTTATTTTTAGCACCGCGTTTTACCATCCTTTCGGGCTGTACGCTTATTTACTAACCAAGCAAATGTATTAAAGATGAGGAAAGTTGAATTTGAGAGAAATTGTACCCGCATTTGCCTGGAGGGAGAGTAGAAAACCATATAGAATAAACACCCTCAGGACACCAATCTGGGATTTTAACCCCGATATCCCCGTCATCTGCAGTTTAGTTTATTTCGAGAGTGACGCTTTAGACTGTGTGGCCAACGAATCGAGTTGATAATTTTATTGAAAGATGGGCTATTTAATATTGTTTAATTATATGAAGTTAAACATAATTTTTTCTCTCTTAGATCACTTTAAGCGAGGAGACATTCTATCGACTGAGCTAAGGTGTTATTATATTATTATTATTATTATTAGCGCCGCGTCTTACTACCCGTTCGTGTTATACGCACTTACGCTAATGTGTAATGGTAGTGTGATTGTGAGATGAAATGGAGGATCTACAGTTTAACGTAAGATCCGAACCACAGTGGAGGCCTGTTATTCCACACATTCACAAGTCGTGATTAATACACGTCTTGTCAGAGGTGAAGGAAGGGTTTGGCAATCAGATAAATCTGTGCCGGGACCGAGGATTGAACCCCGGACCCCCAACACAGAAGTTCAACACCTTAACCTTAGACCACCAGGTCATCTAGGTAAGGTGTTGGAAGCATCATAGTATACACATACACATACACGTGGATTGGTACTCACACATTCTAATGATACAGTCTCACAAAATATTTAATTTCCTGTGACGGTGAGACCTATATTAGAATCTCGACACTAGGAGTGACTTCCCCCCTTAAGATTTACCACTTTGGTTTTTCCATTCTCTCACCACACTATTGTGGATGTAATCAATTTAAACTTCCTTCCTTATCTCTGCCCCTAGATTAAGTCGTGGATGAACTAGTATTAAATGTTTTAATGAAAAGTTTCATTGTGTACAATCCAATTTGTATAAACTCTAAGTTTCTACTGGAGCAGGGTATCTGACAACTAGAAAATTTAATAGATCTACTTTTATGTATACATACGTCAGGTCATTATATCTACAACTGACACTTATAAATACCTATAAAATAATACTAAGTATTAATAATATTGTAAAATGTTTTCACTGACAACTAGAAAAAAACAATTGAAATAATTTTTCTAAGATACTCTTTTTTTTGGAAATTGAACTGTAATCTGTGTCCTGAAAAGCAATATAATGATATTCCATATAGAAAACCTTGACAAATAAATCAATCTTTTCAAAGCTAATTTAGAACATTATGTATAACTAACCCTTCTCCATATTTTATTCCTAGTTTCCCACGAGTGGTGCACCTTTGTCTGTACAACATAGGGCGCCAGACTCCACACGCGCCCTTCAGGCGACAACATCCCATGCTACACGATGCGAGGCCAACCACGGTTTTTTTTTTAACACCGCGTTTTACTATCTATTCAGTTTTATACGCATTATACCAATTATGCTTATGAGTTAGGGATGAGGAAGGTTAAATTTAAAGGAAGTGTATCCACATTTGCGTAGAGGGAGAGTGGAAAACCATATTGAAAAAACTCTGTACACCTGACCGGTACTCAAACCCTGATCTCCCTGTCATCGGTGGTATACCTGGAACAGAACATTTGATTAAAGACTCTGACAGGAGTGGAGGGAATATGAGAAAAGGCCAGTATTTTTGCAATCTTTATAGCACACCTTTTTTTGGCCAAATTAAATAAAAAACATTGCTCCGTTAGAAACATAGAGTTTAATTTTCTTCACATAGTGATATCAACAGTTGTTGAATATCTGTCGTGAGCATAGCGGTATTAGATTGGAAACTTTTTAAATGAAGAGAAAAAGTTGTCATTAAATTCTAGAAGACCCTTCGCAGGTATTCAAGAATAGTTGATATCACCATAGGAATAAAATTAAACTATGATTCTACTAGAGCAAATTTTTAAAATTTATTTTGTCCAAAAAATGTTTTTGCCATAAAAACTTCAAAAACACCGATCTTTTCTCGCGTCACCTACATCCTCCCTTTAAGTGATTGCTACGCAAACGCTGACGCATATTATTTTCTCACAAACCGGTGATACCAAAGAGATACAAACAGTTTAGAACAAAAATGTTTTGTCCAATAACAATTTTTTTTACTTCATAACATTTTTGAGACTAAATAGTGGGTAGCCAAATTTAGAAATGAAAACAGAAATTAAATAATAGAAGCTAATTTCTATTTTTTTCAGCACCACGCATCACTATGCGTTTGGGTTATACACTAATGTACTAATTACACTAATGGGTTAAGGATTGTGAAAATTGAATATACAGGAAGTGCATCCACATTTGCGTGGAGGGAGAGTGGAAAACATTTTAGAAGAAAATGCCTTCAGTATGCCCAACCGGGATCGAACCCCGATCTCCCCGTCTTCGGCAGTCTAGTCTATTGGAAGAGTTAGCGTCTTAAGCTCATGAGACCATCGAAGTGGATCGAAGTTTTTTTTTAACAGCGTGTCTTACTACCCGTTCGAGTTATACGCTTTGAAGCTTATCGGAAGAAGTATCAGTCGTTGCGCCGAGAAACTATTAACTTACGTATTTTATTACTAAAGCCGAGACTTTACAAAAAAACGATCACCGATAACTCTCCTATCGGTTTGCGTTATGGGACGTTTTATGTGTTTGCTTCTAGAGAGTTGTCTATTGCTTCAGCGCTGTATTTTGTTCGCTGCTAAGAAGGTTGGCAATTGTGTATGTTTCTTGAGAACAGCAATAAAGTATAACTTCAATGGGAAACACATTCATTGTCTATTTTACTAACCCAGGACTCTTTTTTAAAAAAATTTAAAAAAAGAAGATAAATCATACATTTTATACAAAAAGGTACCTCTCTGTATAATAAAATGCAATAATGAGTTACAAAAAACTTATTTGTGACGTAAACTGTCTAAACACGGGGTTATAGCAGTACACGACTTACAATCTTTTTTGCACCGAATCTTTCTAGCCGTTTGGGCTTTACGCTAATGTATTAATTACTCTTGTGGTTTTAGGAATTAGGAAGGTTATATTTTTAGGAATTGTACCCGTATTTTCATGGATAGAAAATGAAAATCTATTTTTGACAAACCACCCTCAGTACACACCCGACCGAGAATAGAACCTCGAACTTCCCATCATCGACGGTCTAGTCTACTACCTGACTAGCGCCTTAGACCATGTGGCCAACGAAGCGAGTAATAATGTTAACGTCTGACGAAATAATTATGGTAAATACAGAACGCTAACGCCAACACTTACATTAAAGGTCTAGTTGGTAATACGGTCTAAGGTGCCAGTATTGCAATAAACTGGATCACCAGTGACGGGGAAGGTCAAAGTTCGAGTCTTGGTCCGGTAAAATTGATTTATTTCGTAAGTTATTTTTAAATATAGTTTCCTCATTTCCTATAAAACTATTGCTAGTGAACCCCTTAGATTTAGTCTTTTTTTTTAACCTGAGGTGTTTCAAGTACACTTTTTAAACCAACAGATTTTTATCGTATGGCACATACAACCGGCAGGGACTTTGACATAATATAGGTTCAGTCCCTTATGTGTAGACTATTAGCCCCTCTGGTGGCACAGAGAGTTGTCCATGGGTACACCTATGGAGGTTGTCTACACGTCGTACCAGCAATGATAGTTATTATGATGTTGTAGAGCCGGGTGAGTATTAACCTAACTTAAGCCTAACTAACCAAACCCTGTATATCTTTGGGATAATTACTCTTAAGAGAAAAAAAAAAACTCAAGGTACCATAAGCTGGGAATCGAACCCAGGACCCCTAAACTCGTAGCCATGTGCGCTGACCACTACACCACGAGGCCAACCAACCGATTGTACCAGCAGAAGAATTGAGAGCGGACTGGCATCTATCAAGAGGTCTGGAACTAAAAATATATATGTCTGCCCTTAACGCACAGTAGGTACATTCATTCATAATACCCCTGATGCTAGTTCCAGTGTTAATTTTTTTAGCACCACGTCTTACTACCCATTTGGATTGTACACTTATATACTTACTTAATTACGTTAATGGGTTAAGAATGAGGAAGGTAGAATTTAGAGGAAATGTATTTTAGAGCAAATTGTATTTTTTTTTTACACTTCTCAGATTTTCAGAACAAATAGATCCAATTATTTATATTCTAAAAAAACTTACCAGAAAAGTTAACCATTTTGAACCAAATCGTTGAAGCTATTTTTAAAATGGTTCAAATTAAAAAAAGTCTTCAGTAAACTTTCCACAAACGGGTTTTTACCCCCGAGACAAATACACGGAGCCATTTGTCATATCTAACACACTCAATATAACCATTTTGAACCAAATCACTAATAATTGTTTTATATATTTCAAGTTTTTGAAGAATTTGTCTAAAGTAAACTACCCATAAATGAATTTCACCCCCAAAACAAGTTTATTTTGTAAATCGTCCAGTTAAATGAAACATTCCCAAGATACCCCTTTGGAATCAACTAGTTAGAAACATTTTTAAAATGTTTCAAGTTTGTGAAATACAGTCATCAGTAAACTAGGTAATACCCTTAATTTGAGGGCTAGGGTAGAAATCAAAAATATCCCGAGATATTCCTAAAAAATCATTGAGTTTGAACAAAACCCATCCAAAGGTTTTGGATCCGTAGCCAGGGACAGATAGAATTGTAAAATCCACTTTTTTTGGGTTCGGGTTCTTATAAAATTTACAGATTAATCATATTAATCTCAAGATAATTTTTTTTACGATTACAATACTTTCTCTTGACACGAGAAAAAATCTAAAAATGCGTGCGCATCATGTATTATTATTATTATTATTATTATTACTATTAGCACCGCGTCTTACTACCGGTTCGGGTTATACGCACTCACGCTAATGTGTAATGGTAGGGGGATTGTGAGATGAAATGGAGGACCTACAATTTAACGTGGGATCCGAACCACGGTGGAGGCCTGGCATTCCACATCACAAGTTGTGATTAATATACGTCTTGTCAGAGGTGAAGGAAGGGTTTGGTAATCAGATAAATCTGTTCCGGGACCGAGGATTGAACCCCGGACCTCAGCACAGAAGTCCGACACCTTACCCCTAGACCGCCAGGTCACCCTCGCATCATGTAGCATTGTATAAAGTTTTACTACTGTTTCTTTTTAACGGGTACAAATTGTTGACGAGAGGCAAAAAAGAGTGAGGTAATACAGGTTTGGGGGAGGGAGGGGTGGTTACAAAAAACATAAGCATCTCGTTCCACGCACTCGTCCGCCCCGACTTGTTGGAAGGAGCCAAACTAACCTCCCTCAGGCTTTCAACAACCTTCCTTTACATTTTACCACAGCCCTCTCCTGGCGAAGCACTCTATACTCTCCGCAACATAACATGGACACAAGGGAAGGTGTTGTCTAATCGGTGCTGATACGTTCGACACAAGACTACACTCCTATTTCCATTTTCATTGTATCTGACACCTAGGAGAGTTACTAGATCTACAGTCCCATTGTCATAGGAAGAACCTTCCTTATCTGACAACTAGGAGAGTTACTAGATCTACAGTCCCATTTTCATAGGAAGAACCTTCCTTATCTGACACCTAGGAGAGTTACTAGATCTACAGTCCCATTTTCATAGAAAGAACCTTCCTTATCTGACACCTAGGAGAGTTACTAGATCTACAGTCCCATTTTCATAGGAAGAACCTTCCTTATCTAACACCTAGGAGAGTTACTAGATCTACAGTCCCATTTTCATAGGAAGAACCTTCCTTATCTGACACCTAGGAGAGTTACTAGATCTACAGTCCCATTTTCATAGAAAGAACCTTCCTTATCTGACACCTAGGAGAGTTACTAGATCTACAGTCCCATTGTCATAGGAAGAACCTTCCTTATCTAACACCTAGGAGAGTTACTAGATCTACAGTCCCATTTTCATAGGAAGAACCTTCCTTATCTGACACCTAGGAGAGTTACTAGATCTACAGTCCCATTGTCATAGGAAGAACCTTCCTTATCTAACACCTAGGAGAGTTACTAGATCTACAGTCCCATTTTCATAGAAAGAACCTTCCTTATCTAACACCTAGGAGAGTTACTAGATCTACAGTCCCATTTTCATAGGAAGATCTGACACTTTGAAAAGTTACTAGATTTACACTCCAATTTTCATAGGAAGAACTTTATATGACATTAGGAAGGATAACAGATACACACTCCAATTTTCGCAGAAAGAACCTTATCTGGCAGCTAGGAAACATACTAAATCTAGTCAAATTTTCATATAAAGAACCTTATCAGACACCTAAATTTTCATCGAAATAAACTTATTAGACACATAAAAAAAATAATTTACAGACCAATTTTCACAAAAAAAACCTTATCATACACCTAAAAAAGTTACTAGATCTACAGTCTAATATTCATAGAAAGAGCCTTTTATGATTCCTTAGATAGTGTACTATATCTACTCTCACGTGTTCATACGTCAAGTTATGTGAGCTACAGCTGTCGCTTTTCAAATGTATTATCAATACCTATCAAATAATACTAATATTACAGTAAAATACAGTAGAGTCTCGGAAACTTGACACTCAATAACTTGACATTCCGTGTAACTAGACACTTGATAGCTCGACATTCCGTGTAACTCAACATGCACGTGCACACAATCATTGGCGCCAGTCATCACAATCCAAGGTCATTGAGCTGTGTAACCTCTCAGTTTGTGTAACTCGAGTGGAACAGTCACATGCTGGGGTGTTTTTACAAGTGCTTTTTTGTTAGTTTTCCAATTCAGTAACGTGTTATTCAATTCAATACAATATTATATGTACATTTCTGTACTGCATGTCTGTATATTACACGTATGTATATATATATATATATATATACGTGTAATATACAGTACAGTACAAAATATTACCTGTTAATACAATGATGTATGTATATATATATATATATATATATATATCATTGTATTAACAGGTAATATTTTGTACTGTACGTATATTACTGTTACTGTACAACAGTACAGTACAACTGTATTTATAATATTCGATACTGTACTGTGATTCATCCTTGTTTAGTAAACATGACATAGTAAATATGCATCCTATGCAAGCTCATTCGTAAAACTCGACATTTCAATAACTCGACACCATCTCATTCCACATTAAATCGAGTTTCCGACATGTAGACAGCAAAAAAAAATAAAAAATCTTTATATTTTCTAAGCTCTCCATCTTTAGCAAGGTGTACAAAAGCTAGTTAAAAATAAAATTGTTTCCAACTCTTCCTCTACAGAACTTAGGGTTAATTCACTTAAATTTATTTTTACTCATCCCTGTCTCAATAATGAGAATATTCGAATGAATGGTAGATAGTGAGACACGCTATCCCTATCAGATTAAATGTATGGATATCCTGGACGGGTAGTAACTTTCCACAGGAGTGGTTGGTGACCTAATAATTAGAGTAGGGCTTGAGGAGCTAGGGGCGGCACTTGAAGCCAATTACATATTATAAACATAAAAAACATAAAAAAATATGTTTGAGGGGAGATTGCATAGAAAAAAGGGGGATAGGTATAGAAACTCCACTCTAATGTTGGCAAGTAAAATCACATTGCTAGCGTTCGTGGCGTTAGTGCCGAGAACTAAGAGATTCCAAGCGGAACGTTACACTTGGAACACAGCGTAATTTTTTATTTCGGAGTGTTAATTAATCAATTATTTTATCAATTTAATCAAATGTAGCTAAATTTAATATTTTATAAATACACCACGTTATAAAATGTAAAATCTAGAGAATTTAGTTAAGCTCCTTCTTTAAATAAATGATGAATTGCTTGAAAAAAAAACAGTAATGGCAAATTTTACATAGACCTCACACTTCTTTTTCTATGTTTCTATGTTTCTATGGACTTCACGTCCACGCATGCGCATTCCTCTGTGACGTCATTGCAAACTGCTCCTAGCGATAGTGCCCCTAACTAGTTTACGGGATCAGCTAGTCCTATAAGAGTGTCCATCCCATGTTGCACATGCACAGTACAGAAGGGCAACTGTTATAATATATTGTTCCAGTAGAAACTTAGAGTTTAATTTTCTTCACACGCTGATATCAACAGTTCTTAAATATCTGTCAAGGGTGTCATGGCATTTAATGACAACTTTTTATCTTCATTTAAAAAATTGTCGTCTAATGTCATTATTCTCTTGACACAAATTCAACAACTGTTTACCCTTCCTACACCTCTGACAAGATATCTTGTGAATGTGTGGAATGCCAGGCCACCACCGTGGTTCGGATTCCACGCTAAACTGTAGGTCCTTCATTTCATCTCACAATCCCCCTACCATTACACATTAGCGTAAGTGCGTATAACGCGAACGGGTAGTAAGACGCGGTGCTAATAATAATAATAATAATAATAATAATAATAATAATAATAATAATAATAATAATAATAATAACAACTGTTTATATCACTATGTGAAGAAAATTAAACTCTAAGTTTCTACTGGAGCAATATTTGATTTATTTTGAACAGAAAAAAGTTACGAGATACAAACAGCGAAAACACTTACCTTTTATCGTGTTCCCTACACTCCCAAATTAAAACTTGGGATGTCATTATTTTATTTTATTCTTTAGATTGAAAAATCACACCTGGATATAAGAAGCGAGTCCGGGACCTTTGGTTTGATTTCCATGTCCAGGTATAGTTTAAAAAAAAAAAAAGATCTTTAGCCGTGGCTCTAGCTGTAACAAGCAAATATAAAAGCTTTGCTATTTAATCCATTTGTTTTATTTGTTTTAATTTATATAACTTTTCAGAAAAAAAAAAACTGAACCATTTTCATATGACATATATTCCACACGCCAAGCCAACTTACGTAGCAGCTTGAATACGTTGTCACTATTTTATTTTATATACATTTTTTATTTGGTCCAGTCAGGCGGTCAGGCAGGAGGATTTACGATTGGAACGCAGTGAAAGTGGTCAATTACGGATTCATGAGCTGCATGCCAACCAGTCATAGGACTGTGATGGTCGGGTTGAGTTAGTTACCAACAGCAGCTATTTCCCCTGAAGAACTCAAAGCTCGTGTCTTCTATCGTTAACTTTCTCAGACAGTCTTATCAAGGAGAAAGGATTTTTTTTTACTTGCGAAAAATAAAACACCATCCTTTTAAATGAGATCCAATAAAACAATACCAGCGTAACCAGTTCTTCTATTCCGGAGGTGACCTCGCGGTCTAGGGGGTAAGATGTCGGACTTCTGAGTCGGGGGTCCGGGATTCAATCCACGGTCCCGACACAGATTTATCTTATTGCCAAACTTTTCCTTCACCTCTGACAAGACATCTTGTGAATGTGTGGAATGCCAGGCCTCCACCGTGGTTCGGATCCCACGTTAAACTGTAGGTCCATCCATTTCATCTCACAATCACCCTACCGTTACACATTAGCGTAAGTGCGTACAAACCGAATGGGTAGTAAGATTCGGTGACGATAATAATAATAATGATAATTATATTCCGGTCTTAACATATCGACATCCCCTCTTGTTGGTTGAATCTGTCACTAACATCGAGTATGTCGTATACTAAATGTGTTACTACTTCTAACACATCGCCTAGGATTCAATCCTTTGAAAATTTTATTTTCAAATAAATATTTGTCTCTAATATTGCCATTATTCCCTTAGATTTTATTTTCAATTGATCCTCAATAAAATAGGTACCATAATTAAAACAACTTTAAGGTTGGTATTTTCTAACAACTTTTGACTCCCCCCCCCTTAATCCCACTAGTCCCGCAACACACTATTTGATGGTTTTATGTATATATGAAGGGACATATATATTTAAATATAAATATTAGCGAATTCTTAAAAAAATATAGTTTTCCACTCTCACTCCACGCAAATGCCAATACACTAATCTAAACACATTGTTGTAGTTAGTACATATTATGCGTACATCACTAAAATGTTGAAAGAAGCTGTGCTTAAAAAAAAGATAAGCTTTAAACAAATGGCGGTGCCTTCCACCCCACGTTAGTATCTTAACACCATTTAGAGGCTTTACTATAGAATACACTTTAGTAACGATTATCCGACCTAAAACGGCGGCATTCCGAGCCGACTAGCGGAAAAGCCAGATAATACGATCTCAAAACAGATCTCAAAGTCTCCTTCACTGTCCAACTCTCACGCTCGTATGAGTGCGCACGCAACTCATGTAGCTACGCCTTGTGTACACCTTCCTTGACACATTTTCTGTTTCCAGCCAATTCAAAACAGTGCTGCTATCTACACCTCCCTTGACACAACTTCTGTTTCCAGCCAATTCAAAACAGTTCTGTTATCTAAACCTTCCTTGACACAGCTTCTTTTTCCAGCCAAATCAAAACAGTGCTGCTATCTACATCGACCAAGCATATGCGACAGCAATTGTACTGTGTTGCCAACCGTATGCATAGCAGTTTTACTTGGCTGTTTCTAAGGTAACAGTTTTAAGGCGTTTGCGATCGATTTATTTTATTAATTACTAGTGGATATGTACTGGTTTGTTTATTTTAAAACGCATTTTTGAATATCGGGAATCGGCCAAAATAATATGGAGGCCTGGATAACCGCAACACCAGTGAATTTCTTTATTAATATGAACAGATAAACTTTATCACTGAAGGTAATTTTATTAATACAACAAAACACAAATATTGTAGGTATACAAACTTATTTGGCAATTTATTTTTCAACATTTTTATTAATGATCGCACCCGGGTTGTCATAATAAGTCAAAAAAGCATGCCATCAAGGCATTCTGTAAGATATCTTCTTTACAACAGAGCAAATTGTGAAATAAACTTCACTGACATCATTAATACCCTCATTTATTTTACGACGAAATGATAGGTAGTAAAATATATATATATTTTTTTGTGTGTGAACGCTTTCAAGATATAATAATAATAATAATAATAATAATAATAATAATAATAATGGATTATAAAGTTTTAAAAAGCAATTTTAGATAATTATTTATCTACTATTTGTATTACTCTCTTCACACATATACTTTAAATTGGCGTATTTGTTTTATTATTTAATAAGTCTTAACACATGTTTTATTCAACAGTTTAATCCAATGGTGTGCGACCTTTTCAGGGCTTTAACCCAATATTTTTCTATAAGACCATCGAAACCCTTCAATAAATTTCAAGCCTTCAAATCCTGGTTTTTGAACTCGCCCCCCCTTCCCGCTATTGAGTCTTACTAACCGTCTGGACTTTTCACATTTTTAGTTACAGAAGTAGAGTAGGTAGAATTGAGAGGAGATGTATTCTTATTTCTATGGAGTGAGAAGGGAAAACAGTTTAGCAAAAATTACCTCCAGTACACTTGGCCAGAATTCAAATCCTGACTTCCCCCCTCCCTCCCTTGACACCGACAAGTCGAACCTAAAGAACATTACGTATATGAACACGACTTAGGAGTCGTAAAAAATAATCAACACGCCCGATAGTCGACCTCGGTGGTATTGAGGGCAAAGTGCTCATTTCAGGGCCCAATATAAGTGAGTTCAAAACTCAACTGGGGTCAAATGATTTTTCTTGAGCGATAACAATACGTAGCATAACTTCCTTCGGATGGTGAAGTAAAGCCGTCGGTCTCATGTCAATTGAGTTATGTAAAATAAATCTGGAAGGTGTGTGAAAATACCTTTCCCGACAAAATTGGTTGACCCTTTTGCTCTTGCTCATAGAAATTCTCGTGTGCTCATATGATCACTCAACCGCCTCGGTGGCGTAGTTGGCTAACGCGCTAGTCATGTTGAGCTTGACCGCCGAGGACGGGGAGATCAAGGTTCGAATCTTGGTCGGGTGAACTGGGGGTAGTTTTCCCTAAATGGTTTTCCACTCTTCCTCCAAGCAAATGCGGGTTCACTTCCTCTAATTCAACCTTCCCGATTCCCAATACATTAACGTAATTAGTACTTAAAGCGTATAATCTGAACGGGTAGTAAGACGCGGTGCTAAATCATAATAATAATAATAATAAGATCAGCCGGTTCAGAAAATACACGTTAATACCTCAAATAAAGGAAATAATTATTTGTAATATAAATTCTACTGTCCTCATCCTTAGTCCTATTAAAGTAAACATGTGGATAACCAGAGCGGGTAGTAGGACACCATATAAATAGCGCCACTGTGACCAGACAACCACTTATCTCTAAACACGTGTCATCAGTAACGCTCCAAATGCATTTTTACGACATGAATATCTCTCTACTACATCGTAATTAAAAAAGCAGACCATTAAGAGCAACGAAAACATTTCGCCAAAGTTAACCAAAACCTTTAAAACAATAGGGGGGAAGAGGGGGGGAAGGAGGACCATTTTCTGAGAGCAGTTTCCAAGAAACCATGAAAATACTCGGTTACTCCTTCAACCCAAACAAATACGGAATGAGCTTGTAAACTCAGTCAAAAAGCATGTGTGTGTTTTAAAAAAAAATATCATTACTATTATTAATAACTTCACCACCCGCTTCAGTGGCCGCATGGTCTAAGACGAGCTACTCTCACATTATACTAGACTGTCGATGACGGGTAAATTGAGGTTCGAATCTCGGTCGGGTGTATTGAGGGTGGCTTTTCTAAAATGTACTCTCCCTCCATGCAAGTGCAGGTACACTTTATATAAATATAACCTTCCTCATCCCTAAAACCATTAGCGTAATAATAGTACATAAGAGTTTAATCTGAACGGGTTGTAAAACACGGTTCTGAAGTTAAACTAACACCGCGTCTTACTATCTGATCGAGTTATACGCAAATTGACCAATTATGCTAAATGTTAGGGATGAGAAAGGCTGAATTTATAGAAAGTGGACATACATTTGTCTTAAGGGGGAGAGGAAAACAATATAAGGCATAAACACCCTCAGTACATCCAATCGGGATACGGACCTCGATTTACCCGTCAATGGTCAATCGAGTGTGTTTAGAGAGTGACGCCTTAGACCAGAAGTTTCCAACTGGCAGCCAGCGATATATTTTTTTAGGCCTATGAGGTTTCTTGGAAAAGTAATCTACTTGTGTTTTAAGACGAGAAACGGAAAGTTTTGTCTGTCTTGCGCGGAGAAAATCCATGAAAGTTCCAACGGATGTTAAGCTTTAATTTAGTCCTTACATCTTCTGATTGGTGACCTGGTGGTCTAGGGGTAAGGTGTCAGACTTCTATGCTGGCGGCTGGGGTTTAATCCTTGGTCCCGGCACAGATTTATCTGATTTCCAAACCCTTCCTTCACCTCTGACAAGACGTGTATTAATCACAACTTGTGAATGTGGGGAATGCCAGGACTCCGCCGTGGTTCGGATCCCACGTTAAACTGTAGGTCCTTCATTTCATCTCATAATCACCCTACCAATACACATTAGCGTAAGAGCGTATAACCCGAACGGGTAGCAAGACGCGGTGCTAATAATAATAATAATAATAATAATAATAATAATAATAATAATAATAATAATACATCTTCTTTAATATATTGATGTATCAAAGATGGTATATTTTAGTCGGAATAATAGTTTAATATGTTTTTTAACCTATCTTACTGCCCGTCCGGTTATACGCTTATGTACGCTGATAGTTTTAGGGGTAATATAATAATATTAGCACCACGTCTCACTACCCGTTCGGGTTATACGCTTTAAGTACTAATTACGCTAATGGATTAGGAATTTGGAAGGTTGAATTATAGGAAGTGAACCCGCATTTGCGTGGAGGTAGAGTGGAAAACCATTTAGGAATAACCCCCCCC
>CABFVZ010000399.1:156235-167550 GCA_902151445.1 Timema monikensis
GGGGGGGGGAACCATTTATGAAAAAGATAATCTCAGTACACCCGAATGGGATCGAGCACCGATATCCTCATCTTTGGCAGTCTTGTCTACTGCGAGAGTATTGCCTTAGACCGTGCGGCCACCGAAGTGGAACGATCTGAGTTAATGTGTAGTCCTCAAGTGTTAAGGTGGAATGTGCTGATATCCATAAAAGCTACCCAATAGTTGATATTAAGGGCACCATCTACTTGAAGGGAAATACATTCACACCACAGTATTTCTGATGGAAATAATAGCGCTGAAGTTCCGAAATCAATCAAACAATTTTTGATAATTATCTTAAGCTATTTTATATTCATTAATATTTTTTTAACACCACACCTTACTATTCATTCGAGTTATACGCTTATATACAAATTACACTAATTAATTACGGGAGTGAGGAAGGTTGAGTTTAGAGGAAGTGTACTCGCATTTGCGTAGAGAGAGAAAGAGTGAGAACCTATTTATGAAAAACCACTCTCAGTACATCTGACCAGGATTGAACCACAAACTCCTTTGCCATCAGCAGTCTATTTATTGCGAGAGTAGCGCCTTAGACAATCCTGTCCAGCGAAGAGGTTAATTTTAAATTAAAAAAATGACACCAAGACACGGGAATCGAACCTGGGACTTCTGTCTTAGTACGCCGATGCTCTTACCACTGGGATATCAAGGAATCGTCCAGTGTCCAGGGTCATTCTTCACTCATATTTTTGTAGGGACCCTGAAATACCATTTAATTTATTCTCAAGACTGCAATAGTCTCAAGAAAGTTTAACGAGAAATTGACTTATTTGATGATTCTATCAAAATGATAAAACTTAAAAAGTAAGTTTTTTTTCATTCCTATAGGACCACATCTATACCTTTAATCTCAATTTTGTATTGAGTCATATATTTCAAATAATAAAACACATTTTAAATAAGTGGTATTTCTAAAAGTATGCAACGTGTCTCAGAGCTAAGGTAGACCGTCTCCTTTCATATAGCTCTGTTGAACTGAATACTAAAAGCTTGACAAGTCACGACCAAACGAGAGAACCGATTTGAATAAACAACGAAACAATATTTAAAATCTATCACATTATATCCGAATGTGGCCTAGAGTTTCTTTTTAACAGCTCGTGTTTTCATGTGTACACTCATTTTATATTGAAAAATGACAGTCTTTACCTCGAGCGATTACACCATGGACCTGCATTACAAGCTTCACCATAGTTTAATCCGTCAAAGAAAGCTTTCTACCTCTCAAGGTAAACCGAGTGTACTTATCGTATTAGGATTAACAGTGGCTAACACCTGATGCAGAAATATCTTCTATCTTAACCTCACGTAAATATTCCGTTAGGTTATATCTGAACTGGAAACCTTCTTAGTGGATGGCACCATCAACGTAATTAATTCAAATCAATGACGAGTTTTTTAATCTTTAATTCATCAGATATTCTTCAATAATATCCGCCCCCCCCCCTCAACGTGTTCGCGTAAGAGAACAAAAATATATATGATGTATTCGTTGATATGTTTTACCATATTTAATTACAATATATTATCATACTGAAAAAATACTAAACCATGGGTAAATACAGTCCTCCTTTCATAGGAATAGCCTTACCTGACAGCTAGTATTTTCACGTGTTCAAACGTCAAGCCAATTGATCTACAATTATTGTCACCTTTGATATATATTATAAATATATATAAAATGGTACTAGTAAAATTGTAACATATTTATCAATTTTTACTGCAAATAAATATGTTTAGACTTTCTAAGAGGCCCTTTCTTTTAAAATTGGACTGTACTTTGGGAATTGTTGGAAAGAAATGTATTTCAAATATTTATTGAAAAATTAATACCTGTGGAGAGGATATAACCAGGGACCCTTGTATTATAATAATGATGTTCAATATTTTTGACGATTGCTTACACCCTCATTCGTAAATAGTTTTCTCAAACACCCTAAGAGTACCTTTTTTAAAATTAATTAATCATAGCCCTTCTCTCTAATTGAATTGTGTTTTTTCTTAACTTAATACTTAACTTATAAAGGTAGTGTCTACATTTTTTTGGGATCAAACAGCGTGACTAGATGTATATTTTTAATTTAAGGTTACAATAATAAATACAAATACTATTTCACATATCGCGTGGGTAAAATTTATTTGAAGTTCAAACATAAACATAAAAAGAGAGAAAAACGTTAATGAGAATACAATATTCATATCTGAGTTAAAATACATTAACCATATTACCAATGATAGCTAATGAGAATCTGTGGCCTGTTTCAAAGATCACAAAATTTTGGTTTATCAGGTTCAAATTATGTTAACATGGAAATGAAAAAAAAGAATGGCTTTTATAAATTAATATCACGAAAAGTGGCGACTCATGTATAGACACTGTGGAACTGCAGCACCCCCTATTTCCACTTGATATTATCAATAACATTTAATATAATGAGTCCCTTTTTCCTTTAATTATTTATTTATTTTTGTAGTACAATATATATTCCTTAAGCTTAATGTCAGTACTTCAGTAGCCATCCCCCAGTTTATGAAAAAGATACAAAAACCTTTGTATGGAACTGTGCGCTTCACAGTGCCAGTGACGTGGTGTTTGACTGTTGTGCGCATGCGCACATAGGATGGGGGGCGGGGAGGAAGGTGGGACTGCCAGGTAGAGAGAGCACTGTTACTTTCGCAGTGCCTGCTCTGGCGTGATGGTGGAAGGAAGATTTTTTTTTTACTCAGCGTGTGTTGTGCTTAAAAACCATGTACCATATTCTTGAATGTGATAAAGTGTAGAAGAGTGTAGAACTATATTATTTTTCTGCTTCCAGCTATTCTATTAGATTTTTTTTTATTTAACAGAAAGACTAAATGCGCTTGTAGTAATTTCAATAGAGAAAAATTTCCTAAACTATCATACAGAGATCAAGGAGAAAATTATTGAACTTTTTGCGCAAATTAAAACAAGAAGATTGGATTTAATTTTTAAATGAATAGATCAAGCTTGAACTGTAACAATTTAAGTTAAAGTAAGTACACACTTTATTTTTGTTAAGTTTTTGTCAAGTATTTGAATACATTTTCTTTTTATACATGTTTTTTCCTTTTACACAATTTTAAAACAAAGGCTAAAGATTTTCTATAGCAGCACCCCCACTAATTTTAACTACGAGCCGCCACTGGTCGTGAACCATGATACTTTTTATGACTCAAGAGTAGTTTTGTATTTAGTTTCCCGGTTAATCAACCGTGAGTTGATCTAACCCCACTGATAATACTTATATATATAGGTATTACAGCTGGAACTAAAAGTTACAAATATATGTGAATTTTGGTTTCTAATTAAAAAAACCCATTGAAATTAAATTAAGAAAAACAGTTTTACCGCACTAAAAAAAAATTGAAAAATAATAACTTTTGTACTAAATTTCTATTAAATTTTTGTACTATTTACATTGATGGTTTTAGAGATTAGGGAGGTTGTATTTATAGGACGTGTACCAACATTTGCGTGAAAGGAGAGTGGAAAAACATTTAGGAAAAACCTCCTTCAGTACACCCTACCGATATCTGAAACTCGATATCCCTATTATGGGCGGTTTAGTCTACTGCGAGAGTAGTGCCTTAGACCATGCGGCCACCGAGGCGGGTGATAAAAATTTGGTTGTTATCAAGTGAAAAATAGACTACAGAAAATTGCATTTTAATAAGTTTTCTGGTTCAAACGTAATCTTATATCAAATTTAACGGTTAATCGGTCGTGAAAAAGGTACCTAAGTGATGGTGTCGACGAATGACTTTCTTAGCTGGAGGTCGAAAGGGTTCATTTCCTGCCTGCGCGCGCTTGTCAGCAATTGAACGAATTATAATTACATTTTCTTCTCTTTTTTTTTCGAGTGAAAAGTCAAAGGTCAATGCTGTCGGGCATTGCCTTGTCTTATTTTCCCTTTCTCTCTTTTTGTTCATAGTGTTATCGCATGGTTTCGTCCCAAGTATTGAGCTGATACTATCAAATTCATCTTGGCAAGAATGGTATTTGATTGTAGTCATAAAATGTTTGTATACAAAGAGTATTGGTTTGTATCCCCCCGGTAATTGCCTCCCTTCCGTTAAAGCGCTAAAAAAAACCAATCCAACAATAAATGATTGATTCCTCTTAGACCCCCACCCATTGGGTCAAGAACAAAAAATTAGTGTTCTTTTATAGGTGTTGATACCACTATTCATCAAAATTGACAACATTGCAGATATCATGGCTTGACGCATCAATACATTAAAGTAGATATAGTAAATTGTATAGTTCTCAGATAATGGGTTTTCTATGAAAATTAGACTGATTTTCCCCCGAAACTTAGATTTCCGTTATAAATATACCTAAACTATTAATTTATTTTTAATACCACCTTTAATCATTATTTAATGTTAAATTGATCAATAAATTTTAATGGAAAAAAAAATCAGTGATAATTTCTATGTTTTCAAACTTCCTATATATGTGAGGGAAAATTGAATTATAAGGAAAATACTGCAAGGGAAACCAAGAAAAAGATGTCAGGAGCAAATAACAAGAACTGTGTAAGTGAGAGAAGAAAAATGTGAAAGCGATTAAAGGAGGAAAATGGTGAAAGGATAGAGGAAGATTGAGTCATTTTACTTATCTGACCTGGCCACATGTTGGAAACAGTTTATGATGATGATGATGAATTGTAATAATTTACAAACCATAATTAAGAGCTCACTAGTCGGACACATATTAATTGATTATCTTGTCTACAGTCTGTAAGGTGCATGGGGTGATATAGAGTCCCGCAATACATTCATGTTAAAAGGATTGACTAAGATCATAGGAGCTTTCAAAAGTTTAATCCTTATATATAATTTGATAAACCCATTTCCGGTAATAGAAATTACGAGGAAATGACTGAACAGATTTTGTCAAACGACCTCTAATTTTATCGGTTATGAGTCCAGGATGTCGGGACAAAATGTAGTTTTCCACGAAAACCCGATTTTCACAGAGAATTTTCAGTTTTTCATAATTTGTTTAGTCATTACGGAAACCGTTATTTGCTGCATGGCTGTAAATCTCTAAATTAAATATATCTCTTTGGTTAATAAATAATAGCTCAATCTTTATTTGTTAGTGCTAACACATCACAATTTTCTCTTTGGATGAATATTTCTCTTTGGATGCTGGTCATAGCACAGCTAAATTGAGATTCCTAAACTGGAGAAACATTTCCTTTGTATCGTTAATTTGCATTTAAATTAGTAATATTGAGCATAGTTCAAAAGTTAAAAGGTTAAGGTGTTAAGTTAGTGAAAATATTGTCTACATTTTGTTTCGCGCATGATAAAATTATGTTTAAATATGTTTTGTTGTGTATTATAAGCTCAAAAACAATAAAATAATCTTGAATAATGTTAAAAAAAAAGGTCATTTTAACTATCTAAAATATAAGTGTTGGTGTTTATTTTTTTCAAGTAATGGGTTTTGATGTTCATTCTATTCAAATAATCGGTTTTGATGTTCATTTTAGCAAATAGCAATATAATACAGATACATAAATTGAGCTACGTTTTCATTTTACCGCTTAATTTTGAGGATATGATGTTTCAATTAATGCTTTGTGTATCCCATATATATTTTCACATTATTAAAACTACAAAAAGTTCAGCTATGTTTCCATGTTGATACTTAATTTTGAGGGAATGCTATTTCAAATTCCGTAATGTTTGAATACCACATCTATATTTTAACAATCTCTCTCTCAGATTCTCTCAAACTCTCACACACTCTCTACCCTCACATACGCTGTTTATCACATAATTTCTCTTACATTATCTTTATTATACTCTCTCTCAAACGCTTTCTCTCTATCTCAAACTCTCTCTCACACGCTCTCATACTTTCTCTCTCTTTCACACAATATCTCTCCCAAAATTTAACAATCTCTCTCTCTCACACACACACATACTTTATCACGCACTCTCCCTTAGATATTCTCTTTCTCTCTATTAATTTTTCTCACACACTCTTTCTCTAACACACACTCTCTCTCCTACACAAACTCTTTTCCTCTTCCCCAGTATTTATCTCTCTAACACATACACACTATACTGGCCACATACACACTATACTGGCCATACATAGTCCTCATCCTTGGTGGTATACGCTAAAATTATATATATATATATATATATATATATATATATACCACATAATTTACCCCGTGTGATTATCTATGTTAATTGGGGTGCACTCTCTCATCCACACACACACACATATATATATATATATATGGATGATATTAACACACATATATATGGATAGGAAAGTGCACCCCAATTAACATAGATACTCACATGTGGTAAACTACCCCTAATATGCCCGGCTGCAATTATATTCTTGTACCTCTCCGTCAACATCAGACTAATCTATAAGGAAATAACTTCTTAGAATACGTGACCACCGGTGCGCGTAGATATTTCATGATGAGTAACGAACGGTACTAAAACTAATAAATCATTGTTTAATAGACGAGAATTGTACACTCCGTTTAGTCTGAAAGGTAGCAAACCAACAAACTTATTCGTACCTTGACGGATTACACCATGGCCCTATCTTAGGAGCTATACTAGAGGTAGTCAGCATGGATTACACTATGTAGCCACATATGTGGCGAATGTAATGACAAGTGAAATTTGCCACACCATGTAAAAAGTNAAAAAAAAAAATCCAGGTATCTCAATCAAGCATTTAATATAACACAAACTGTTTGAACGAGTTTATTTAAAACATATATACGTTGATAAGTTTATTGAAAATTTTTATCAACCTTTTGTGTGACCAGTTGGAGAATCCTTGGTTGAATATGTTAACTCGATACACATGTGGATGCGGAATGCTTCCAGTGATATGCTGGAAATATCTATCTACAACCAGCACACGATGTCAAACAAAGGTTCATTTTGCTGTGAAAGCTGGAGAACTAAAATTTGCCATACTTTTATTGCCAATTTCGCCCCTTGTGTTGATTGGCGAGAGAACTACCCATCTCGAAGCTGTACCATAATGCAGTTCTGGGCATTATGTTTTGTTCGGGCTGCATTGAGAATTTAAATATAAGAATGGGCCATCAAATATAATACAATTTTCTGGTAACTCAATTTATTAATAAAAACAGAAAATTAATATTTAGACAACATAAAATAGGAGGACAATATATAAAAATAAATGATTCTCCGATAAAACAGAGATTAATAGAGATGAATGCAGTTTTGTTTATATATTTTACCATTTCTTTAATGTCGAGGAAGTTTGGTAGTAGAGATTTTCTTAAAACTGCTTATAAATGTTCATCGGTACGTTTTATACAAAGGATATAGTCTTCCATTAAAATATATTTTTTTAATTCTGATATTTTTTTAGCACTAAGCTCCTTATTCGTGTATAGTTTTCTGTCCACATAAAAAACACGTGACAGGCCGCATGTGGCCGGCGGGACGTAATTTGCCCAGGGCTGCCCAAGGTAAACCACGCAAGGGAAACTTCTTTCTACCTTACATGGTAGATGAAGTGTACATAGGTCCTTGTTACTTCAACGAGTCGGCATGAGTTTAGGATTTACACCATAGTGATGGGTTGAGACCTCCCAGATAGCGACCGTGCTGATCACGAATCATTGAAACATTACCCCCATGAGGGGTGTACCTTCCTCTTCCCCTCCTTTGGACTCCCTTACCCCCACCACATATCCCCCCCCCTCTTTCCAGCTAAGCACCAAGAGGAGCTTCTAGAAGCAAGCCAATATTTCCTTTGCTCTTGCCTTGCAACATTACTCGACCCCTGCTGGTTACTAACTTCATGTACAGTCGGAGAACAATAGGAAGAACCTGCCATTACGTGGGGATGTAGGCGAAAGCAAGTTAAGGGCAGTGATTGTACAGTTTTTATAGAAACACATTTTTTTTTGTTCGAAATACAGTAGATCAATTAATATTGCTCCGACTCTCCTCGGTGGCGTAGTTGGCTAACGCGCTAGTCGTGTTGTGCTCGAATGCTGAGGACGAGGAGATCGAGGTTCGAATCTCGGTGGGGTGAACTGGGGGTTGTTTTCCCTAAATGGTTTTCCACTCTTTCTCCACCCAAATGCGGGTTCACTTTCTCTAATTCAACCTTCCCTAATCCATAAGCGTAATTAGTACTTAAAGCGTATACAACCGAAAAGGTAGTAAGACACGGTGCTAAATAATAATAATAATAATAATAATAATAATAATAATAATAATAAAATTTTGCTCCGTAGAAACATTGAGTTTAATTTTCTTCAAGGGTGTCCTGGAATTTAATGACAACTTTTTATGCTCATGACAAATACTCAACAACTGTTCACTACTAATTATTACTAATTGATTAGCTTATTAGATTATTACAAGGTTAATAAATATAAATCAAGTCAACCTCGGTGATCTTGGGGTAAAGTGCTCGCCTCTGAACCCGATGTTCGTGGGTTCAAAACCCAGCTGAGGTCAATGGATTTTACTTGAGCGATAAAAATCCGTAGCACAATTTCCTTCGGAGGAGAAGTAAAGCCATTGGTCCCATATATATTGTAAATGTTAGATAACCCTGGAACGTATGTGAAAATACAGTTCCCGGGAGAATTGGTAGGCACTTTCAATCTCGCTCATAGAAATTCTCGTGTGGTAATATAATCAGTAGGTTCAGGAAATGCACGTTAAATACCTCAAATAAATAAAAAATCTATCTATATCGTTTTTATTCTTTGTTCGCTAGCATTTTAATAAAGGACAATGAAATTAAATGTGTTCTGTCTTTCGACAAGTCCCTTGCCTTGTCCAAATTGAGTCCTCCAGCATGTCCTATCAACATCTTCCTTTCTAATAAATACCCTGATCATCCTTGTTTTAGGTCACTAATCAGTTGCATGCATAGTCTTCCTGTTCCCATTTCCACTTTGCCTTCTATGACGTTACTCTATGAACTTCATTAGTGACACCACCTGTCAACTTTATCCTCTACACCCTCCTCCAGTATCATATATTACATTTATATGTTTACTCTTAAGGTTGTTGTGTAGAAGAAATCTGAGTATAGGAAGTATGTGTGTTTGGAAATACGAAAATAAAAAATAAATAAAGTTAAGATCGGTGCATTTGTACACATGATTAAAAACAGTTTTCCACGGACAGAAATATGTCATTTGACTATAACGAGGGCAAAAGTAAATGATTTAATAGTGAAAAAAATAATATCCTTCAAAGGAGCTCTTTGATTATTTCGTGTTTTGACACTAAAGGACATTATGTTTCTCCACACCAATAAACCTTTTACATAATAATAATAATAATAATAATAATATTAATAATAATAATAATAATAATAAAAGGTGACCTGGTGGTCTAGGGGTAAGGTGTCGGACTTCTATGTTGGAGGCCGGGGTTCAATCCTCGGTCCCGGCACAGATTTATCTGATTCCTTCACCTCTGACAAGATGTGTATTAATCACAACTTGTGAATGTGGGGAATGCCAGGCCTCCACCGTGGTTCGGATTCCACGTTAAACTGTAGGTCCTTCATTTCATCTCACAATCACCCTACCATTACACATTAGCGTAAGTTCGTATAACCCGAACGGGTAGTAAGACGCGGTGCTAATAATAATAATTATTATTAAACTTATCTGATATATGAATTAATATACACCATACTATACTAATTGAATCATTATTACAAATAATTTAAAAATTAAAAATTTAATTTTAATAAAAAATCAAATTAACAAAAATCATATAACACCAATAATAAATTATAACATCCTCCGCCATTGTGGCCAATATCAAGCCTATAAAATATTAAAATCAAATAAAATTATAATTAATCATAAAAGCTAAACCCTTCATGATTTATTAATAAACAATAATAAATTATAAAATTAAATTATTAAAATAAATTAACTGAATTAAATTCATTTCTTAAAAAACCAGATACCTTAATAACCAAATGGTTTATCACCTCTAATAATAAATTTAAAATAATTATTCAACATTAACTATCATATATTATTAACTCTTATTAAATCGAGACAAATAAAATAATTATTAATATATTAATCCACCATGATACAAAAGGTACAATAAATAAAATCTACTTATAATCAAAAACCTTGTCAATGTATTTCAAATTATATTTCACAACATAATTAACTATAAATTAAATTATTATTTCAATAAAAATCATACTAAAACTATTAAAGATATTTCTCAAATATAAACTTATACCTAATAAAAATTAAATTAATACTATCAAAACAAATTGAATAATAATAATAATAATAATAATTATTATTATTATTTTAGCACCGCGTCTTACTACCCGTTCGGGCTATACGCTTATGTACTAATTATTCGGGGTCGTCTAAAACCACGTAACGCTTTTTTTCTTCGTTTTTTTTACTCTCCTCTATGTAACACCAAGTAGACATTTATCCTGACCCCCCCCCCCTTTTCCCACCAATCTGTGTAATAAAAACTTTTCAAATCAAAAGATGTCATCATTTCACAGGGAAAGCTTTTGTGACACAAAAAAAGAGGGAATCAGATCTAATACTATTCAGAATCAGAAGTTATCTATAAGTATCCTAACTAACGGTTAAAATACGAAAAATAATATTATTTTTTCTAATATTATAACGTGAATATCTGTGTTACGTAGAACTATGATGTATACACAATCCCCTCATATAGCTCCACGTAAATATCAGATCCCCCTTCAACACGTGTCAACAGCGTTACGTGGCTTATGGATTAACACTGAGGTCACTAATAGTCCAAATATATTGCGAGACTGACGCTCAAGGCCGTAGCCAGACAATCATTTCATGAGGTGGGTGGGGGGTGGGCACATCCCGCAATTGCTGGAAGCTATAAAAAAACTATAAACTATAAACAGTCCTAAAAGCTCTCCGAAATGGTTGTTTCCACAGTAAAATAAGCCGAAGGCGCGGAAAATTTCTAAATATTAAACACTTTTTGAAGCTCTGTGAATTTTTTTCGGGGAAAATACCCCCAAAATGCCGAAGGTAGGAAAAATTTCTAAATATTTAACACCTCTAGAAGCTTTCTGAAGTGCTTTTTATGGTAACACAGCCCCCTAATTTGTATTTGTATATTAATTTGGATATAGTTTTAACCATAAATAAAGCCACATATATTTTGTTCATAAAATTTCACCCGGGGTTTGAACCCCCAAACCCCCCCCC
>CABFVZ010000399.1:167596-202760 GCA_902151445.1 Timema monikensis
CCCCCCCGGCTATGGGCTTGCTGACGCTTTATACATAGTGTGAACACCTGTGCGAGTCTAGTAATTATAATCTATGTTAATTTGTTATAAAATTGATTACATGATTGAAATCAGCTACCGAATATTCCTGATGACATCATGTAACGAATAGTAGATTAAAAAAAAAAGATAATATAAAGTGAAAGATGGCGAAGTAGATTAAGAAAGACATTACAAGGTCAGTTTAGTCGCTATAGATAAATTAATCTAAAGCCTGTTAGCAATAAAAAAAAAATAACACAACATGAAAATAAAGTAATGAAAATTGTATCATCCAACATCAAATTGTTATTTACCCCCGCGTTCATTGGGTTAACTTGACCGGTTGACTTATTTGGAGCTGGGTACACTCTGGTTAAGTAACAACTAGACTCACAGTTTTTTTTTATCACCGAGTCTTAATACTTGTTTAGGCTGTACGCGTATGTACGAAATACGTTAACGAGGAAGGTTGAATTTAGAGGAAATGTACCCGAATTTGACAGGAGGTAGAGTAGAAAACCACCCTCAGTACACTCGACCAGGACTCTAGCTCTAATCTCCCCGTCATCGGCAGTATAATCTATTGTGAGAGTGATGCCTTAGACCATACGGTCACCAAAGCGGGTCTGAATTACCTACCTAAGTTAAGTGTTATCCGTGTGATGAGACGATCTATTAATTATGTATAGAAAAAGTACCTATGAGCACGTGTTAAAAAAAATAGTCCTCATCCTGTGTGGTAGGAGGCGGAGCAGGGGAGGGGGTTCGAATCCCTGTCGGGAGTATGGAGATGTCTTACCTAAATTGTTTCCTACTCTAAAACTATAACTACTCGATTGCTATTAACATGCAGATAGACAGGACGGGTAGTAAGAAGTTTTTTTACCTAGGACCTATCACTAATCTGGGGACAAGATTATTAATTAGTTTGTTTTTAACGTTCACAGATCCCAATTTTTATAATAGCAGAGCATACTTATTTTATATAACAATAAAAAAAAAGGCACCTACAAATAAAACAAAATAAAGGTTAGGCCTCCTACGGGCCATCGACGACGGTAAAACAAAACAGCAGCGTGGTGCGCAGCATGAGTTTGAACTCCGTATCATCGCGAATAAATTAATCATTTCCTTATGTCCACGACCTTCTCACTTCACACACCGTTCATTCGTCGAGAGTCGATCGTTGTACAGTCAAAATTAGCAGCCTAGACACTTTTGGGGGGGACGTTTATTAGCGACTACCTTCCGTATTGGTGGACACGGGGGCACGGGGTTAAGTACTGTCTGCTCTCATAGGCAAGTGACGGATAGATTGGGGTCCGAATCCAAGCTGGATTTACTTGAAAGCGTCCTCCCCCCCCTCCTTAAATAGTTTCTCTAACTTTCAGACAAATTAAGGCTTTACTATTTTTTTTTTCTAGCACCGCGTCTTAATACCCTTTTTGTTTATACGCTTATGTACCAATTAAGTTAACGATTTAAGGGATTATAAAAACAATGTTTGAAGGAAATGTACCCGCATCCGCGTGGAGAAAGAGGGAAAAACTATTTTGGAAAATCCACCCCCTCATTATATGCCCAACCAAGATTTGAACCTCGATCTCCCCTTCATCGGCGGTCTATTCTACTGCGAGAGTAGCGCTTTAGACCATGCGACCACCGAAGCGAGTAAGGTATTATTTCATTTCTGCCAACACACGAAGGAAAATATTCTTATTTCTGGTAGGGTGGGGCTATTTTGGGTTGAGGGGGTATTTTAATCAAAATAAAGATTTACGCTACTGCGCTGCTACTCTGCGCATCTTTGTTGGCATTGAGTTATTATAATTATCGAATGAGATACTCGATTATAAACTTGTGGATACACAAAAATCAAGTTTTAAACCTTTCAACTGTTTAAAAATTGTTTTTAGCACTATCAAGAAAAGTGGAATTGAGATATTTTACCTATATGATTGTCTTTTAATCTTAAGGTTTTAACTTTTTTTATAGTTGATTTATTTAAATTTTTTTAAAACTTATCGTTTTTACTCTAGGGCTCATAAACAATTCGTTATATAAGCTCATTCCATTGAAACTAAAAGGGAATAATTTAATTTTAAATTATAGTTTGGTTCGAAGGTTATATTGAATCACTTTTTAAGTGGCCATTCTATTAGAATACTTAATTTATTTACTTTTATTTTTTTTATTAAAAAATTAATTAATTATTTTACACTTGATTATATATTTTGTTCGTTATTTACTACCAATACTTTCTTTAAAATAAAACATTAATAATACAGGCCTCTAATATCAGAATAAATTTAATATACTAATACACCGAAAAGTTTTTCTGTTTGTTTGAAACAAATAAAAGCACTTCCCGGGGTAAAACCAGGTACTTCTGCTAATTTTAAAATTAAATAGTTAGAAAAAACCAAATTACAGCCATTTTAAAGATCATGAACATTGTAATTAAAGTTGAAACGATCCAAATAACCTCACCCATAAAAATAGTAAACATTCATTTACCACCAAATGTATCTGAAAGTGACCTTATTTCTTTTTACAATAATTCATAGTTGAGGAATAGCAATATCTGTTGGCATTCTCAAGAGATCGATGGTAAATAAGATTTTTTTTTTTTTGTAAAACATTATTTTATTCATCACTACGTCTTACTACCTGTTCAGTTTATAATACGCATATATGATAATTACTCTCGTGAGGTAGGACTGTGCAGAGAAGCATTTTAGAGGTAATCTTACCACTTTTCGTGAAAGGAGAAACCACTCCGTTGTCCCGACTGAGATTCGAACCCCGATATACCTATATTCAGCCGGCCAGTCTAACATGAGCCTGACACCTTAGGCCAGAGGTTTCCAACCTCTTTAAGCTGACGTACCCCTTGGTAGATAATTAATCAAATTCTCACGACCCACTTCCATATCACCCTGATTTTTAATATATTTATAAAACCATTTTCTAGCCACTTCTTTATTCTATACAAAAATCAAAGTAAAACTGGCAGAATAGTGATAGAAAAAAAAAAAGGACTGAAGATTATAGTAATGGTTGTAACAGTTTAGTTTAGTTCTTGAATAATGGATTTGATGTTTGTCAGAGCACACCGCAAATTACTGTACACTTAAAGTCGACAACGTTGTTTAGTTTTTACGAGAGTCAAGAGTTGAAGATCAGGTGGTGGGTGTTGCATGTGGTCACAATGGAAGCTTAGAGAGCGTTTTTCAAATTGTCCGCCACGGAGACCGAATAAAGAACATTTGGCAAAGGTTCAGTTAGAGTATGTGAGCTTCTCCATTTGTTGAATAATTTTCCACTTGTAAAAGCTAACTGTTGTTTTTTGTGACCTGTTGGTCTAGGGGTAAGGCGTCGGACTTCTGTGCTGGGGTCCGACGTTCAATACTCGGTCCCGATACAGATTTATCTGATTACCAAACCCTTCCTTCACCTCTGACAAGACGCATATTAATCACAGCTTGTGAATGTGTGGAATGCCAGGCCTCCACCGTAGTTCGGATCTCACGTTAAACTGTAGGTCCTCCATTTCATCTCACCACTACACATTAGCGTAAGTGCGTATAACCCGAACGGGTAGTAAGACGCGGTGCTAATAATAATAATAATAATAATAATAATAATAAATAATAATAATAATATTATTATTATTATTATTATTAACTCTAGTTTTTGAATGTTTATTAAGCTAGCATAAAAAGATGATATAAGATATACACCATGTATTTTTGTAGTTCAAGGTTGTTGTTGTTGGTACAACAAGTTTGAGGACCTCTGTCTTAGGGAGAGGGTAGTAAGTCGAGTTGGAGGGTGAATCCGAGGCTTGCGAGATTGTAAACAAACACGAGGATGCATACTTTTGATTGGTAACTACATTTATTACAACTGGTAGAAAATGCTGCCAATATCTCAAAACATACTTATTATTTTGGTAAAGGTATTTTAAATAACAAACATCATCAAATTATTTTATGATTCTCGTTCGGGTGAACTGGGGGTGGTTTTTCCTAAATAGTTTTTCACTCTCCCTCCACGCAAATGCGGGTTCACTTCCTCTAATTCAACCTTCCCAATTCCTAATCCATTAGCGTAATTAGTACTTATAGCGTATAAACCGAACGGGTAGTAAGACGAGGTGCTAAATTATTAATAATAATAATAAAATATTTTATGATTCTTAACGTTAATTCCGAATTGTTTCACGCCTCCCAGGCTGGAAACCACCCCCTTAAACTATTTGGCCACTGAAGCGTTTTTTTTTTATGAAATATTCTGAACCGTTTTGTTGAGTGTATAGGATGTATAATTATACCTCTCAGTTATAAAGGGGAGCGGGGTTGATAATGGAAGGGGAACACTAAAGTTATAGAAAGTACTGAAAGTAGTACAAAGAACTGGGAAGGCTGTAGTCAGCGTAACGCCGTTCCGCCGCATTACGGCGTAATTGACGCACTTTAAACGCCGCCCAACATATTTGGATGTGTGCTAAGTCTTACATTAGTAGAAACGGCTTGGTTAAGTATTCCATATATAGTGGGATTTTCATAGAAATATACTTAAAAAAAAATACCAACTGGTTTTGTTATCCACATCGATAACGTTTTAATATATTATTAGTATTATTTTATTAATCTTGATAATATCTATCAAAAGTAACAGATGCTTGACTTATGAATACGTGAAAGTAGATCTAGTACTTTTTCAAACGGCCAAATATAGTTTTTACTCATTTGAAAATTATTATACAGGATGTTCCCGGGTTAAACGGCTCAACTTTGGGAATTGGTAGTGGATCCAAAAACTAACTAAAAACGTCTTTATGCGATTCGTTCATCTTAGCTTCCTTTACGCGCAAATGGCAATAATTAAATAAAAACATGTTTTTCTGCAGAGGTCCTCGGTATTGGGGCTTAAGATAAATTTTCTTACAAGATGGATCGGTCATGCTGGACCTATGGATTTTCCCCTGCTCTCACCTGATTTAACACCCTTAATTTTGTTTTTATGAGGAGCTCTTAAGCAAAAGTGTATTAAGTGCGTTTTAATGACTTTCAATCATTCCGACAAAGTGTGCGTGAGAAGAAACAACAGTCGGGCAATGTTGGTCAGCCACTCGTTCTGTCATTGATAGGTGTAATGATTGTATTCGGGCTGGAGTCCGTCAATTTAAACAAAATAAATAGAATATTTTATTTAATACATACCTATTCTTTAGTTTTTTTTTAGGTTTTCTTGAAAAAGAAACGAAAACGAACAAATCTTCAAAATATATTTTCAGCTAGTTTTTTTGATCCTCTACCATTTCTCAAATTTAAGCCGTTTAATCTGGGAACACCCTATATAGTTGTCTAAGATAAGTACTGTACCATTATATTGTAAGATTTTCATACAACTAACCTTTCAGGAAAGTTTTTTTTGGTGGTCATCATGGATTACATTTTACTATGATATAATTTCAAGGCTGGCTGTGTTGTTTTTACTTTTGTGTGTTCTACTAGAATGTTCTTCCAATAAAGATTTGACTATATAATAATTAGCACCGCGTCTTACTACCCGTTCGGGTTATACGCTTTAAGTACTAATTATGCTAATGGATTAGGTATTGGGAAGGTTGAATTAGAGGAAGTGAAGCGAATTTGCGTGGAGGGAGAGTGGAAAACCATTTAGGAAAAACCACTCCCAGTTCACCCGACCGAGATTCGAACCTTGATCTCCCCGTCCTCAGCAGCCGAGCTCAAAGCGACAAGCGCGTTAGCCAACTACGCCACCGAGGCGGGTATTTGACTATGGAATCACCCAAAATTGTAAGTGTGTTTAGTTGCAAGGTCAAGGTCATGGCAAATTTGTGAAAGAGTTTAGATATATAAAGGCCTACACGAACCAGTCTAGTCCCTGTAGGCTAAATAAGTAGAAATGGTGTGTTTGAATACTCGTTTGTTTTTACTACCTTTTTTGGGCTTACTTTTAACCGTTAAAAATATATTATACTCCATAAACGTTTGGTGGATGACGTTGACAAATTATCCTATGACCAAATTAGTCCACTATTTATAGGAACGGACAAGATACTGTCTAGGTTTAAAAAAATAAAACTGTGAACTAATATAAAAACACGCTAAATCGAAACTAACGTTAATATTCAAAGTAAAATACTATTTTTAGAAACCTTTATTGAATATTTCCAGTTATAAATTCTGTATGCACACATCTTTATATATAAAAAAGGATTTTTACAGTTTCCCTTAGTACTCTATAGTCAAATCGTTTCAAATTTGGCGTATATTGGCTACATTGTCTAGATGTGCCTGGTTGTATAAAAATATAGAAATTATTCTATCTACGATATATAATATAATTTGTAGCTTAATTATACATTTTTAAACACAATAGTTTGTACACGAGTACAAAATGAAGTTTAAAGTTGTCATTTTTCAAAGTTTGAATTTGTTTCATGCAAGAGTCGATTATATAAAATAAGCATAATATACATTTCGATTCAAAAGAAAGGAACCTTTTTGAAAACTGTAAGAGTTACTAAAACAATTTTCACACATTAATACGTCAAGCCATGATATATGAAGGTGTCACTATTGATAGGGTTTACCAATACCTAGAAAATAATACTAATTATATGGTAAAATTTTATCAACATTGATAGCAAAAAAAAAAGTTTTAATGTGTTTTCCTTTAAAAACCAGATTATAGTTAATATAAAGATTATTGCGTGATAGTTACCATTGATATTATTAATTATTTAATAGTGCCCGCCTCTGTGGCGTAGTTGGCTAACGCACTTGTCGTGTTGAGCCCGACTGCTGAGGACGGGGAGATCGAGGTTCGAATCTCGGTCGGGTGAACTGGGGGTGGTTTTTCCTAAATGGTTTTCCACTCTCCCTCCACGCAAATGCGGGTTCACTTCCTTTAATTCAACCTTCCCAATTCCTAATCCATTAGTGTGATTAGTACTTAAGCGTATAACCCGAACGGGTAGTAAGACGCGGTGCTAAATAATAATAAAAATAATAATAAAATTTAATAGTGAAAATTTGAAATGAAAATTATCATCTTCATAATCATCACGTCTCACTATTCGTTCTGGTTATTATTATTATTATTACTACTAGCACCGCGTCTTACTACCCGTTCGGGCTATACGCACTCACTTTAATGTGTAATGGTAGGGTGATTGTGAGATGAAATGAAGGACCTACAGTTTAACGTGGAATCCGAACCACGGTGGAGGCCTGGCATTCCCACATTCACAAATTGTGATTAATACACGTCTTGTCAGAGGTGAAGGAAGGGTTTGGTAATCAGTTAAATCTGTGCCGGAACTGAGGATTGAACCCCGGACCCCAGCACAGAAGTCCGACACTTAACGCCTAGACCACCAGGTCAACTTCTAGTTAAAAGATAATTTATAAATAATGCTAATAAGAGTAGAGATGAGAAAGTAAGTATTTTAAAGGTGATCTTCCAGCATTTTCATGGAAGGCGAGTGGAAAACTATTTATCAAAAACAACCAATCGTTATTAAAACACCGATATATCCATCAGCATGTTTTTACGTTAATAATTGAAAACAAGTTTCTCTATCGAATGGAGTATGGAACCATCGTGTTTGTGTGTGAGAGCCTTGCCAAATATTTGCAATGCGTGCATTCCTTGTAGCATTCTCGCAAATTTATTGAAAAAAAAATGGACCAGACTAATCTAAAGCAAAGACATTGTGTGATGTAGAGTGAGCATGAAAAAACACTCTTCACAATGTTACTAAAATCAACAATTTAGAAATCAATTTTCAGCGTCACTTTGATTTACCTTATAAAGCGTACAGGGGGGAAAAAAAGGGATGGAACGTTGGGCTACACACATTTTTTTACTATTAATAAAACTCAAAAACTCTAGGGTTGTTAAGAAAAAATAGCCCTGTTGAAATCTTTAAACTTAATTTTTGCATGAATCATATTTTTAAAATAACGTGTCATAGAAATAAATAATGCAATATTTAAGAATCGATCAAAATGTATGTATTATCTCTCCTTAGTAAATTTTAGAAAATGTGTTTCAAAAAAATTAAATATTACCCAATAGCTGATCGTCTACGCGGCAATTTCTTGCTTACCTAGGTGACTCCCTTAAGAATCTGTGTCACGGTCAATTAACAGAAAAAAATAGATTCAAGATTACGCTCTAAACAGAAATTGCATCAGAGTGCGGTTTTCTGTATTATAAACCTGACAACTACATGCCTCCCCCCCCACGGCCTTTATTTAACTGAGATATTTAACGTGAACTGTCTAAGTCAACTGATTATATATCAGCGTACTACTTATAAACTAACTTTAATCTAGACCAAACACAGCCTCCAGTCCTCCGGGCGTTAATTCATCACTGTTAAAGAGGAAACCCACATTTTATCGGTGATAAGTTTTCAACCATATCAGGAATCGAACCAGAAACCCTTAGCTTAGTAAAGAGACATGCTACTGACTAAGATAATATGTTATACTTTATTACAAAAAGTGGATAGATACAATATTTTTTATTTTTAAAATAATAATTTTTAAATTTTTTTTTTTTGTATTTTTGAAAATATTATTAAAACTATCTCACTTGCCTAAATCGCTCTTTTTTTTTTCGAAATAAAACATAGAAAACTATACCACGATGCAATGTCTGGTTTTTTTTTAACACCCATTCGATCTAAACATATTAAAATTACATTGATGAGGAAAGAATGAGAACTGTAGAACTTAGGAGAAATGTACCCACAATTTCGCACAAGGGTAGTAAAACGCGGTGCTAATAATAATAATTTCGCACAAGAACAGCGGGAAATTATATGATTTTTATATCACCGCGTCTTATCACCTGTTCAGGTTATACACATGATAGTTACTCTAATGCGGTAGCTGAAGAAGTATTTTAGAGGTAATTTACCCACATTTGCGAGGAGGGAGATTGGGAAACCATTTGGGGGAAAAAAAACACCCTCACTACACCTGATCGGGATTCGAACCCCGATATCCCCATCATCAACATGCCAGTCTAACACGAAAGTTACGCCTTAGACCATTCGGCCACTGACGCGGGTAATTATATACCAAAATAAAATCCTCAATACACCATCCGAGATTATAACCGTGTCCTCTACGTCACAGGTATATCAGTATAGGTGATATCTACACCTTGTTCTGCGTGGCCATAGGTGAGAGTAATATTCTTTTTAATATTGGTTAAACACTCTAATTTCTTCAATATAATTGCTTTTGTGTCCAGATTATTTTTGAAAAAGATTATTAAATTAAAAATGGATCCTTATGTATCCCCTGACGAGGCTACACGCAACATTTTAGGGGAACCGGGAGGAGTGTGGGGTGGGGGGGGGGAAGGGGGGGGGTATGGCCCCATCATGGTTCAGAACCACTGTTCTAGAACGTAGTCAACTCTGTTCCCCTTCCCCTCCCTCTGAAAATAAATGTTACAGAAAAATCGTATATATTTTCTCAAATAGGTAGATTATTATAGCTTGAAAAAAAATTTCAAAAATATATATTCTGTAAAATTACTTTTAAGTAAGTTAGAAAAATAAACGTAACATTTTGTTAATCACATACAATAAACACTTTTCATATATAAATATCAAACAAATTATTAAACCATTTAGAAAAATACTCAAATTTAAGACTTAAGTTATTTGTAGACTACCTTCAAATTTTTTTTACAAATAAAAATAAATAAATATGTTGGTTTAACATGAAAAGAAAATCTCAGATATCCACTTTGAGCTAAATGTTGAAAATAATTTCCGAAAAATTTCCAAGTTTTATCAATGAAGTATCCTTAAATTAATTTATTTTATGAAAATCAACTAAGAGTATTATTTATTATTTAAAATAGTCCTCTTATAATAATTTTAAACAAAATAGTTTGAGCTCCTTTCAAAAATGTAAAATTAAAAAAATAAATCATTATTTAGTGATTTATTATATTAATTTTTAAAGAAAAATAATAAAAATTAATTACATTATAAACAACTTTATAGCTAGCCATTTTGAACAAAATCGTTACAGCAATTCTTAAAATACAATAATTAAAAAACAATCCAGTCATCAGTAAACTGCCTTTTAACGAATGTTCCAATTTTTATTTAGCACCATGTCTTACTACCCGTTCGGGTTACACACTTAAATACTAATCACGCTAATAGATCAGGATTTGGAAAGGTTGAATTTAAAGGATGTGAACCCGAATTTGCGTAGAGGGAAAGTGGAAAGCCATTAAAGAAAAACTACTCCAGTTTAGCCAACCAAGATTTGAACCTTGATCTCCCCGTCCTAGTCACATGATCAACACTAAACTAGCGCGTTAGCCAACTACGCCACCGAGGCGGGTAATATATATTCACCTAAAACTCAGGTATACAGTGTTATTTGACCGGTAAAACATTTGGATATAAATTCCAAACACAGACGTTAAGAAAATGTTTCAAAATTTTTTGAAATTACAAACTTTCACTCATCAGTAAGTTACCCTTAATTTGAGGGCTAAGGTCAAATTCACAAAAATGTTCCAAGGTAAAATCTAAATATCAAGTTTGAACAAAATTCATCAAATCATTTTGAATTCGTGGTAGAGAGACAGACATGGGGACAGACACAATTTGTAAAATCAACTTTTTAGGGTTTGAGTTAAAATAGATCTTCACAATCTCAAGAAAGATTTTTTTTCACGATTACAATACTTTCTCTTGATATCAGAAAGTAAAAAAAAGCACATGTTGTATACACCTGCCCAATATTTCTACACAATGGCGCTCCCCCGGCCCCCTGTTTCAATTTGAAGTAGAGAAGATAATACTATTGACTATTATATATTATAGTCAATGATAATATCCTATTGTTTAGTTCATATTAATATGAACAAAAGTGACAGTATATTGGTGCCATGCCTTTTGTTCATTTTGTAGCTCTTATATTTGCAAGAAAATCTCTTGTTTTATAGGGCCTTGGTATTAATATTATTACTATTATAAATCTAACAAAACAACTGAAAATACCATGTATTATTCAGTACCTAAAGTTAATTTAATAATAATCAAAAACAGAGAGTAATAAAACATATTTCCACATCTCGTCAAATTGGATATTCCTTGTTTTTTTAAAATCACCGTGTCTTACTCACATTTTACGCTATATACACATATGCTAATTAGTTACTATGATGGATAGGAATAATTAAGGTTAAATTTAGAGAAAATGTACCTGCATTTTTGTGGAGGGAGAGTGGGAAAATATTTAGGAAAATAATCCTTGATACACAGTAACGGGATTGAACCCCGATCTCTCCGTCATCGGCAGGTGTTATTAGGATAATGATGACTTAAAGTTTTCGGCCAACAAAGTGGGCTAAAAAGAATTATTATTATTATTAGCACCGCGTCTTACTACCCGTTCGGGTTATACGCACTTACGCTAATGTGTAATGGTAGGGTGATTAGTAGGACCTACAGTTTAACGTGGAATCCGAACCACGGTGGAGACCTGGCATTCCTCACATTCACAAGATGTCTTGTCAGAGGTGAAGGGCTAAAAAGAAGTTTAATTTAATTATTATTAATGGGTTGTTTAGTAACACTTATACAATAATTTTCTCCAGTAGTCTGTTTATCTTTTATTTGTGTGTGTGTGTCTTAATACCAATCCGGGGTACCTACACTTATGGGGTAGGAGATATGATATAATTGAGAGGATAGATATTTAGTTAATAAATTTAAATCTCAGTACATTCTCTCGGGATTCGAACACCGACCGTCCCGTAACTGGAAATCAAGTTAATTGCTAGTCGGACGCCTTAAACTCTTACAACCACGATGTGGGAAAATCTGACCTTTTAAGGTGTGGATGTAGGGAACTCAAGCAAAGATCAGTGTTTTTGCAGTTTTTATAACAAAACTTTTTTGGGTCAAAATAAACAAAATATTTCCCTAGTAGAAACATAATTTAATTTTCTTCATCTACTGATATCAATAATTGTTGAATATCTGTCAAGGATGTCCTGAAATTTGATGAAAACTTTTTCTCCTAATTAAAGATATTCAACAACAGTTTCTATTAAAGCACTATTTTATTAATTTTGACAAAAAAAGTTTTTCTATAAAAATTGTAAAAATATTGCTCTTTTCTCGTGTTATCTACACCCCCGCCTTAAACGATCTTTACTAAGAAACAATGGCACTTTCTCTACAGTCCAATATACATACGAAGTCCCTTATCTGACAGTTAAATCTACTTTCACGTATTCATACGTCAGGTCATATAATCTACAGTTATTACTTTTGACAGATAACATCAAAAGCCTAAAATAATTTACACTGATAAAATAGTAATGTTTGATCATTTTTGGTCACAAAAATACATCCTTATATTTTCTAAAAAAAAAAAAAGTTTCTTATTATGAAAATTTGAGTCTACAGTAGCCCCATGGCTTCTTTGGTGCTGACTAACAGGTCACAGCTGAAAGCTAAAAGCATTGAAAAGTTACCAGACCAAATTATGTATCACTACGCCGAGCCATATGATCTGCAAAAACATGTGTTTAGCAGCTGTCACTTCTGACAGTCAGCATTTAGGTACATACCTAAATGTTGACTGTCAGAAGTCAGCTGTGAGCTGTCAGTCAGCACCAAAGAAACCATGTTGCTACTGTAGCTAAATGTAAGTGAAATTAATCTTCTTGGCAGTAGCGAGTTTCATTGGCGAAGTGCAGAATTGCAGTACAGCTCGTTCTAATTATTATTATTAATAGCATTTGCTCAACACGACTCAGCAAATTCTCTCTCTCTCTCTCTCTCCCTCTAAATAAAGCCGGCTGAAGGCCCTGGCGACGGGGTTCTCAACCTTAGTTGGGGAAATCGTGTCAGTGGCACAGAACAATGCAGCAGCATCGTTTACAGGCGTTGCGGATTTATTTGGGCTGCTCGCTAAGCACGTGAGGCGTTGATAATGAGATGTGAGCACGAGATTACATACATACTAAACGAAGACTTTCTAAACCCACATATTTATATCATCGCATGACGTACAAACTAACTCAATTATAGTACAGGTAATCGCTAATGGAGTAGATGAGTGTTATTTGTTTAATCAACGCGTCTTACTACACGTTCTGGTTATACACTTATTTACTAATTACGCTAATGGTTATAGCGATGAGTAAGTTTATATTTAGAGGAAGTGTACCCGGATTTGCGTGAAGGAAGATTGGAAAACGATTTTGAAAAAAAAAACCCACCCTACTTTCAGATTTATATAAGTATAGATTTATCTAGATATTAAATTATAATTATATTAAAATATTAGTGTGATGTGATTCGGATGAAGAAGGTAGAATTTATAGCAATTGCAACCGCATTTGCGTGGAGAGAAAGTTGGAAACCATTTAAGGAAAATTAATCCCGACCTTCCCGTGATCGAGTAGATAGTGTTCTAGCAGAGTGTAGACTTAGACCGTGCAACCACCATTGTAAGACATTATATTGCCTATAAATATTATATATGGGCCAAATTTTCTTCCAAACAAACTTTAAAGTCTGAAACCTGGAGGACTGGGGTGGAGGGGGGGGGGCGAAAGAGGGGCGTAGGTAGTAGAAAATAAGTGGAAAAAACCTTTTATTGTATGGAGAAAATTAAATTTGCCAGGAATGTAGAGGATCAGTCCAAATTTGAAAATTAGTGACAAAGGATATAGTTTCCCTTGCTAAGTGAAGCTAGTGAAAAGGGGAGATTTTGAAATGGTCCATCCTAATAAATATGAAATTCTCATTAGTATGGTGGAATATTAAAATTTGTTAAACATTTGTAAGGACTACCCTAAACGGCAATAAAGGTTTGAATATTCTTAAATTTTAAAATCAAAATTCAGAAAATGAAAAGGTGTTTCCAAAAAAGTTTCCAAAAATATTTTAAAAAAATACTCGGTATAGTAGATAATTGAATTTATATTTTATGAAATGTAAAGGAAAAACACACAAATAACCAGAATAATTTATTTAAACATTTAAAATTTAAAATGGGGTTATGGGAAATGGTCGATGCTGAAAATTTCGTAAACTAAATTTATCAACCTTTTAATCGGTGTGATAAGAAATTTAAATTTGGGGAGATTTTAAAGAGAACACTCCATAAGCAAAACGTTTTTAAAGTTTGAAATTAAAAATTTAAGGTGTTATAGTAAATGGGGAGTGAGAAAAAAGTTTAAAATTTGAAAACTCTGTCTTTCAGAATGGTAAAGATAAGAAACTTCGATTTTTTTTTTTAAGATTATAAAATCATGATGTGTGTTGAAGGACAGCTAAGAATTTAAAAAAAACTAATATAAAACACTTTTTTAAGTGTTTTACAAAAGTAAAGATTTAATTTATTTTAATGCATTGATTGCAATAACTGCCTTGAGATTGCCATTGCCAAGATTGTACAAGAAGAAACATTAAAAAAGTTGGTCACCGGATATTGAACGTCATAATTTGATATAGTTTTGATTCTGCCTACCCGTGTGAAGAACGGGTCAAACAAATACAGTACAATACATTACCCACCTAGGTAGCGTAGTTAGCTAACGCACTAGTTTCGTGTTGAGCTAGATTGGCAAGAACGGGGAGCTCGATGTTCGAATCTCACTCGGATCAACTGAGGTTTTTTTCTAAATGGTTTTTCACTCTCCCTTCATGCAAATGCGTGTTAACTTCCTCTGTATTCAACCTTCCCAATTCCTAATCCATTAGCGTAATTAGTACTTAAGCGTATAGCCCGAATGGGTAGCAAGACGCGCTGCTAAATGAAATGAAATCAAAGAATAAAAAAAAACATAATTTGTATACTTATAGTACTTAAAAGAAATAGTATATTGTTCTATTGGTTTTATGTACTATAGTCTATAGGTGTACAATTTGTTGTTAATGTAGCCTAATGTAACACTTATTCTCCACCACTCATGGAATATATAGATTCAGATTACATTTAACATATTGTTAAAATGATCTTATTGTTACTAACACATTTTTTTGTCAGGCTACATTTCTAATCACATTAAAAAAAGCTAGTTTCTTTCTATACATGATTAGATTAAGTCGTTTATAACCTTCATGCTGAAAGTTTACCTTAAAATAAAAACAGTTGACATGCGTTTATCAAGCATGATTAACTGGGATTGTACTCACAGTGAACGCCCAATCCCCTTCCTATTTAATCCTCTTTCACACCACCAGACAATTAAAATCATCCTACTTCGGTGGCCGCATGGTCTAAGGAGTCAGGCTTGTGTTAAACTAAACTGCAAATGACAGGGAGATCGGGGTTTGAATCCCGGTCGGGTGTCCTGAGAGTGGTTTTTCCTAAATTGATTTCCACTATTTGCCCCCGCAAATCCTGGTACACTTCCTCCAGGGTCAACTTTACTCATCCACAACTTATTAGTTTAATTAATTCATTTCCATATAACCATAGCCCGGTCATGAAAAAAACACCTTGTCCAAGATTTGAACACCTTTCCCCCCCTCTATTAACATCATAGCTAATTATGACTTAATCTAAGTGGGGGTAAGGGTAGTTAAAAGGAAGTGCACCCGCATTAGAGTGGAGAGAGAGGTTGAGTATGAAGCCACATCGATAAATTACATGATGGAAACCACTAAGAGCTCCCCCTACTGAAATTCGATCCTTAACCACTCCGTCGAGGGTAATCTGGTATAAGGTGAACCTGCCGCCTTGTACCGAATGACCACTAGAGTGACTCGTTTGATGAACAAGTATACCACGTATCATTATTAGAACCAGAGCCATACTTACAAACATACAAGTTGCTCAAACGTAAGTTATCCTTGGAGACTCCTCTAAGTGTTTGAACTTACCTGAAAAAGAAAGACAAAAAAAGAGTTAAAAAACTTGACTTTGATAACAGAATGGATGGAAAAATATCATCTCAAATTTGACATAAACATAAGATAGTATTATCATACCCACTTCAGTGGCAGAATGGTCTATGGTGTCACTCTTGTGTTTGACTTGCCTACTGATGACGGTGATATCGGGGTTCGAATCTTGGTCAAGTCTACTGAGGATGGACATTACTTAATGGTTTCCCAATCTTCTTTCACAACTCTATGGGTAGTTTACCTTTAAAATGCTTCCTTCATCATATCTACTCCATAAGAGTAATTATCAATATGGGGAACAGGTAGTAAGACAGAGTGAAAAAACAAAATAGTATCATGGTTGTTGTTTGGTCTTAGAGCTCATCGACACATAAGTTGCCATTAATGTAAAAAAAACCCAACAAAAACAATAATTTAAAAATAACAAAAAATATAGAAAAAAGAAACAAGATTAAAAGAGCAAATCTACGTGAAACTGGTGAAGAAGCAATGACCATTCTCTGAAATTTAGACTTCAGTTAAGGTGGATTGGAGGGGAAAGTGAGAAAAGGTTTATATTTCTGCAGTTTTTATAAAAAAAAACTTCTTTTAATCAGAAGAAATCAAATAATTCTCCAGTAAAAACATAGTTAAATTTTCCTCACATGGGGATGTCAACAGTAGTTGAATAACTGTGAAGGGTGTCCTGGAATTTAATAACCACTTTTCCTTTTCATTTAAAAAGTTTCTCGTCTTATGCCGCCATGCTCATGACAGATATTCAACAAATGTTGATATCACCATGTGAAGAAAATTAAACTTTATGTTTTTACTGGAGAATCATTTGATTTAGTTTGACCAACAAAATGTTTTGATATGAAGACTACAAAAAACACTGACCTTTTATCACTTCCTCTCCCCCCCCCACCTTAAGATATGGTAATTATTTTCGTTTATATTTTACTTTACTTTATATCCATCACTGTTTCACGCCTGGGTCAGTTTTAATTCAAGTAATATATTTTCCCCTACCACCTTGCTAGGAATGTAGCTTCATATGCCTTACTCGCTTTGCTCGTTGGGGGCTGTGCCCCCAAACCCCCTAGTGTGTTTTCTTTACAAGTGGATGTAAACTAATGTAATTCCAGAGCCTTTTTATGGTAGGTCTTATCGTTTAGCCACAAGAGACCTCCAAAGAAAGGTCTGCACTGACTTTAAAGTTGCCCCGACATTTTGAATTTTTTTCAGGGGTTAAAAACTCTTACTTTCCGTCGGTTACAGGTTAGAATCTATAAGTTTGCCAAATTTCAAGTTACTAGCTCATCTGGAAGTGGGTGAACATTAATGTCAGTGAGTGAGTCAGCCGTGTGGCTTTATAGTAGTATAATATAATCTAGCTTAAACCTAGGACATACACACCATCCAGTCCCCGGACATTAATTTATCAATATGAAAGGGTACACCCCTATTTGATCAATGACACACTTTCCGGACGTGCCTGGAATCGAACCCGGGACCCCTCAGTTCTGTAGGCAGACGCAATACTGACTGAGCTAACGTGTCGGATCCGTTTATATTACGAGATATAAAACTGTGAACACGAAAGATTTATTATCTCTACCGTGAAATATAAAAAAAAGTTTCATAAAAGACAGGACGCGGTGTTATTCAATAACTGAACGCTCCATTCAATTATAGAGAGGCCTTGTTGCGACGACGGGATCTAAAAGAGACCTGTTTGCGTGTTGGCGTCTCCCGGTGAATATAGCGCAACACCGCGGATGTTTTTCCTTGGGAAAGGGACGTCTGCTAAGATCTCTTGCGATATTTCAGCGGTGGAAGACGATGGCTATTTAGGACATGTATTTATTTACTCTCTACAAATTTTATATCTTGGCCATTTTTTACTATTTGAGAGTTTCTGATGTTATTGTTATGCTAGAGACCGTTTGTGGTCCAAGGGTCAGAGTTTCTGTCTATATATCAAGAGGTCCTACCTTTGATCATTGGTGCTTCCAGATTTATTTTTTAATGAAGCAGTGGGTCTGTAACGGGTTAATCTCAATCACGTGATGGAAAAGTAGCACCTCAGGTCTAGAAAGCCGAAATTAACGGCCGCTGACCACATGACATCCTATTTCCGAGTAAGTTGGCACTATCATTGCGAAAAGACGGCAGACGCTTGATTGGAAAAAACCATGAAACTTTATTTTTTTAAATTGTTTTGTTATTTATTAAATGAGGCGAGTAATAAATCTTATTGTTTAACCACCATAGTTATAACTACCTATGTACAAAATGGGTTGTTCACTCTTCCAATTTTTGAGTATCAAATGATCCTTCCACCTTTTCCCTGAAAGTTTAACTTCCGTCTACGTTGTAAGGTAGCAGGCTCACCTGTCATGGTTCCACTATGACGCAGCTTAGAATCATTATTATTATCATCACCGCGTCTTACTACCCGTTAGGGTTATACACACTTACGCTGATGTGTAATGTTAGGGTGAATGTGAGATGAAATGGAGGACCTACAGTTTAACGTGGATTCCGAACCACGGTGGAGGCCTGGCATTCCCCACATTCACAAGTTGTGATTAAATACACGTCTTGTCAGAGGGGAAGGAAGGGTTTGGTAATGAAATAAATCTGTGCCGGGACCGAGGATTGAACCCCGGACCCCCAGCACAGAAGTGTGCCACCTTACCCCTAGACCAACAGGTCACCTCTGATTGACAAAATAAAACAAGAATGTTTTATTACATTTTAATGTATGAATACAAAAACAAGTTTTGTAAAATTTTAATAACGAGCTAAATTTTCTTTGGTTGTCTAGAAAAAATTAGTTTCGCCTATAAAACAAAACATGATAGACAAACAAAGATAATATTTATTTAAAAGACAATGAATATTTAAAAAAAACTACTTAAGTTTAAATCCATTTATTTTTAAAACAAGATTTCGGATCCAGCCATAAGATTTAAAAAAAGCCTATATCTAATTTTATTTTCGATTTGAGTATAAATTAATAGGGGTCTGAAGGGTTGATTAATAACTTTTTATCACTCAAGAAGTCTGATTGATGGCTAATGGGCTCTAAGAACCCCATCTTTGTGACATAACTTTCTATCTTCTTTAACTTCTGTCTTATCTTTTGTATTTTTTTTGTTATGAAAATTTCTGTATAGCAGCTCATTGAAAAGTAGTTTATATAATCTGATAAACATCTTTCTACAGGAATATTGCTGCACATGACATAATTAAAACATTGAGGTCGATTTGCATACAAGAACAGCACTTTTAAGGAACCAAACAGGAATATTTCGAATACCTTAAGTTAAGAGAGTGGGGAACGAGATTTAAGGGAAGTGTTTTGGCAGTTTTTTTAATGGAAATACCTTCTTTTTTTGGTCAAAACAAATAAATTATTGCTTTGATATAAACCTAGAGTTTAATTTTCTACACATGGTGATATCAACAGTTGTCATGAACATAGTGGCATTAGATGAGAAACTTTATAGATTAATATAAAAAGTTGTCATTAAATTTAAAAACATCCTTGACAGATATTCAGAAACAGTTGATATCACCCCGCGAAGAAAATTTAAACTATATGTTTCTATTGGAGAAATATTTGATTCATTTTGAACAACAAAAGTTATGCTATAAAACCTGCAAAAATAACTTTTTCTCTCGCGTCCTCTACACTCACGTCACATGTTTTAGGCCACACGACAGGAACTTCTGCTCCTTCTATGATGCATATCGCGGGTGTGGGAGGGGGGGGGGAGGGAGTCGGCAGCAAGCAAGAATGCCACCGTTCGGAAATGGGAGGGGATACACGTTCAATATTCAGAGAACACTTCTTTCGCCGGACCCACTTTAAAACTCTCGCGTGGACCCCGCCCCCTCTCTGGTTTTACAGCCCGGTCGACCCGCTACGTGAACACTTCTAAGGAGGAACAACTTCCGAGGACGTGTACCGTGGGTTTACCAATACAAGAGACCCCGTCGACCGGCTTCGGTCTAGTGGTCAGCCACACTGAATACTGATCGAAAGCTTTATGTGCCATTCAAACAGATACTGCTCTGAATATTTTAGGGAAAACGTGTGATTTAAGCTTTATAGGCACAACCTAGGTGCAAACCAGAGTACCCTGTCCTAGAAAACCATCCTAAACACTCGTTCACGGGAGGTGGAGCGGATGTAAGGATGTGTAAATGGAGTGTAACGTCGCACGCGAGCAAATACCACTTTCTCCGGGACAGTATTTGTTAGTTGACGACGCCGCCGCTACGATATTTTGGCGCTTCAAGGCTTCCACTGCATTAGGTTAGATTTACTGGAAAATTAGATACAAGATTATGCTCGAACCAGAAAACGTATTGGAGTACAGTTTTCTGCATTCTTCATTTGAGTACCATGACATCGGGACCTGTTTAGTTATTGTTTTAATTTTAAAAAATAATTTTATTTTTAAATATTGCTGTACAAGTATAGTTGTTTAATTGGCTTAAATTCCCTTGTTTTCTAAAGAAAAGTACAGAAAACTACACCACAATGTGAATCTTTTTCAAGCTGTATTACCTTCCTAAGTTGGGTGTTATCAGTGGGTGAGTGAGGAGTGCAGGGAAGGTGGGAAGGTGGCCCAGAGGTGAGAGGGATGGATTTTGGTCTCAAGTACCCCAAATTTTTAATTATTTAAATTAAATACACAAATTAGGCAATTAAAAGCTTTAAACATGATTATATTAGTTTATTTTAAAAATTAATTATTACTTAACCTAAAAAGGAAGAGAGTTATTTTAACTAAAACATGACTAACCATTTAATTTTCAAAATTCAGGCTATAAAAAATAATTTCATATTTTAGCTTGGTAAGAAACTTTACTCGCTTCGGTGACCTGGTGGTCTAGGGGTAAGGTGTCGGACTTCTGTGCTGGGAGTCCGGGTTTCAATCCTCGGTCCCGGCACAGATTTATCTGATTACCAAATCATTCCATCACCTCTGACAGGACGTGTATTTATCACAACTTGTGAATGTGTGGAATGCCAGGCCTCCACCGTGGTTCAGATACATTAAGCTGTAGGACCTCCATTTCATCTCACAATCACACTTTACATATTAGCGTAAGGGCGTATAACCCAAACGGGTAGTAAGACGCAGTGCTAACATTAATAATAATAATAATAATAATAATAATAATTTATCCACTTCGGTGGCCACGTGGTCTAACGCGCTACTCTCGCAGTAAGCTAGACTGCTTATGACGGGGAGATCAAGGCTCAAATCTCAGTCCGGTGTACTGAGGGTGATTTTTTTCAAAAAGATTTTACACTCTTTCTCCACGCTATTGTGGGTACACTTCCTATTAATATACCCTTCCTAATCCATAAAACCATTAGCGTAATTAGTATATAAGCGGTTAGCACAAACGGGTAGTGAGACGTGTTGCTAGAATTTTTTTTTCCAACTTTACATATTAATTAGGTAAAATTTATTTCCAGATCAGATGTAAAAGATATAGAAAACACGAATGAAAATATTTAGCTGTCAAGAGCCCGGGGCTTGATCAAAATAGCATTGTTTGAAAAAAAGAATTGGGTTAAAATAATATTACTTAAAAATAAAGTGCGTTTATTCTTTATTTTAGAGTCCTCCTAGTAAATATGTCCCGTACCCTCAGGGGTAAGCCTACCAAAGGTTGAAAACCACTGGCTTTGAGCCTAGATAATATCGTCTCGTGATTATTTTGAAATAGGAAACCTTTTCAGATATGGTTACTGGTGTAGCAAGAAAAGTTTATTCAGTGTGTTTTTAACTTTTAAAAATTCGACACCTTAGCTCAGTCGGTAGCGTGTCTGTATACCGAGTTAAAGGTCCTGGGTTCGATTCCTTGGCACGTGCGAAAAATTTATCATTGGTGAAATGTGTTTTTTCCTCCTTCACAGTGATGAATTAACGGCCGGAGGACTGGGTGTTGTATCTGTTCTAGATTAAATTTAGTTTATAAGTCATGCCATGCATTGATATAGCGGTCGGTTCAGAAATTGCAAAACATATATATATACATAAGTTGTTTTAAAGGGTGGATATATATACACCAACACTTTAAAATATGTCACTCCAACTTTAGGGTAAACCACCCTCTACACACATCGAGACTAATCTGAAGGGTACGAGTTAAAAAGGGGAAAAGTCCAATCCTAACTCAAATTGAATTAGTGCTGCCATCTGTTAGAGAATCGTGATACCTTTATAATGCATTTTATATTATGGTTAAAAGAGGTCTTTGTCATAGTTATACTAATATAAAAAGATTATTTGCTGGGGTATTATGGGGTTTGAGATATTAAAGATGTTGTTCTGGAAAACGTGTGTATTGCGTCTTACCCCTTTTCCCCTTCCTATTATACAGGTCCGCTTGTCTGCAGTAATTTTTTTATTACTATACGGACTGGAGTCCTGTTGTGTACCAGAAATAAGTGTTTAATGTATATTTTAGTGTGTATAATACACAATTTAAAATTACAAAAAAAAACACACATAAAAACACTGCACAGTTTGATATAGTTCTAACATTAAATACATGATTATGAAAATTTTTATTTGCATAATTTAAAGAATACTTATTTTGAGTATTTCGTTAGCTCACATAAACATCTGGGAAAATATGTTTTTAAATATTCTAAATATATATTAATGATTTTAAATACATAGCCTCAAACTCCTATGAGCCTACATTGGGGTGCACGCAGACTAAACGTCAAACTCTAATCTGCCAGTATAGAAAAGGTCAGAATTCAGATCCCAGCCACATTTACAGAGAATATTTTTTCCCCCTATAAGGTTTTCATATTCCTTTCACTCAAATATGGTTACATTTCCTCTACATTACATCTTTCACGTCAACCTCGGTGGTCTTGAAGTAAAGTGATCACCTCAGGATCCGATGTTCGTGGGTTCAAACTCAGTTAAGGTCAATGGGTTATTCTTGAGAGTAAAAAATCCGTAGCACAACTTCCTTCGGCGTGGGAGTAAAGCCGTCAGTATTATGTCGAGTGTGGCATGTATAAGAACCCTGGAATGTATATGAAAGTACCTTTGACGACAAAATTGGTAGGCCCTTTTGAGTTTGCTCTTAGAAATTCTCTTGTGCTGATATAATCAATGGATTTAGAAAGTGAACGTTAACTATCTCAAATAAATATTCTAAATAAATAACACATTTTCCCCGTCCCTACCTCACCTGCTTGATTAAAATGTGCGTAATCCAAACGGGAAAATAGATGTACTGTATTTTATATATACATATATTTAAGAAAACATATTTTTATAGGCTGTGTCCCGCAACACGCCCCGAATTTGTGAATTTTTACCTTCAACTAGTTTTAGTTTAACTAAAACCACTGCCATAGAGAAGGGGCTACCAACATTTTTAGTACCGGAAGAGCCCTTGAATCAGAAAAAAACAAACAAAAAAACTGGATATCTCATAAAGGTGTTTAAACTGATAATATGAACATTCAATAAAGAAAGTTAAAAAAGTAGAAAACCAACGAAAAACATCTAATGTTCTGGCTGTAAAGAAGTGCTTTACTCAGATTTGGAAAAAAAAAAAAAATGGCAATCTTTTTTACTGATGTTATATTATAGTTTGAAAAACAAATAAAGAATATTCTAAAATCGCCTCATGGAACTTGAGATAATTTGAAAAATGCTGGCTTAGAAAATTCAACCACCTAAATGGGAAAATAAAAACAATGTTTTTAGAGTGTCTACATTTATATTATTGACTACAATTTATTATAGCTTTCTTGGAAGTAAGAAAATTTAAGCATTCGTTTAGTTGAGCCTCTTTTCAAATAACTACTTTACCTAATAGAACGAGGAAGTGGTTGTTGAAAGTGTATATTAAATACATTTGAAAACTTAGTTTAGAGAGATTGAGTTAACATTTTTCTAAATTCATTTAATCAAGTTTTTTATAATATGAACTTTTGTGTGAACGGTTTATTTCACGAGAAGAATTAAAAATATCGCAAATATTTTCTTCTCTTTAAATAATTGAGTGGCAAGAATTTACGTTTTAGTAAAGCTTACATTGCTTCTTTTGAATATTTTTTCAGATAGAAGTTAAAAAAAAGCAAAATATTCCACCAAGTGCAAAGTTAATTTTTAAAAACTTTCTTTTTTCACTAATTGATTGTGTCAGAAACAGTAATTTATAGTTTGAAATGCCAAAACACGGTACTTGGGTCCATCTTGTACCGAACAGAGAGGAGGTTTTCCTGTACACCATTAGTAAACTGAAGAGAGAGTGAGAGAGAGAGAGAGGGGGGGAAGGAAAAAAACTTCAGATACTTAAAATAAAAATGTTATGAAGCAAGATTATATAGTTTTAAAATACCAGAACTACAGTTACGCATCTGCTTAATATTCCTCATAAACGTATATGACGAGAGTAAAGGATGGCTACTGTTACTCACAAAAAGCAACAACATAATATTCTATCTACAGTAGCCCCGTGGCTTCTTTGGTGCTTACTGACAGTTCACAGCTGACTTCTGACAGTCAACATTTAGATATATACCTACATTTTGACTGTCAAAAGTGACGGCTGCTAAACAAATGTTTTTGAAGATTATCTGGTTCAGCGTAGGGATACATAATTTGGTCTGGTAACTTTTCCAAACTGTCATATGACAGCTGTGAGCTGTCAGTCAGCACCAAATAATCCATGGTGCTACTGTAGCTACATAAGAGTAGAGTAAAACATCATAAACTATTTAAAAAATATATAATTTTTATTACTAAAATTCTCAACTTTTTTTTATTTTCTTGACCTTAGTAATGAGATATTAAAAAGAATGTATTATACGATAAGTAATTTACCGTTTGAAAAAACAAAAAGAAGACTTAGAGTGAATATTTTATAAAAAGCAAGTAAACTAATGAATTTAACGGCGTTTTATTCAATGGTCCTTTTTTATTTGTTCAAGCGAATGTTTGCAAATTGACTAGTTATCAACAATTTTCAAATACCATCGACTAGTTACCTTTTTTTTAAAAAAATGTTTGTTCATTGAAAAGGACGTAAAGGGGGGATGGTGGTATTGCTTGGACACCCCCCACCCCCTCCTTAAAAATAACAATTTGGAAGCGAGTTGTTTCAGAAAGAAGTGCTGTTATCCCTGAGAAATTGTAACAGCTCTCATCACAACTTGTGAATGTGAGGAATGCCAGGCCTCCACCGTGGTTCGGATTCCACGTTAAACTGTAGGTCCTCCATTTCATCTCATAATCACCCTACCATTACACATTAGCGTAAGTACGTACAACCCGAACGGGTAGTAAGACGCGGTGCTAATAATAATAATAATAATAATAATAATAATAATAATAATAATCTAACAGCACTCCCCAGTGGCCAAGGACTCAACCTGGCTCAAGCAGTGCAGCGAAACTCCCGTAAGGATGAGTATCTGCTGTATACCTCGTTTGTGACCGTACCGGATATCGAAATCGGGGCCTTAGCTCAGTATAAAGACGCAATACCGATTGTGCCATGAAATTGCACACAAATTGTGTTTACTATTTAGTTGTGTTTTGCTAATAACTGTGTGGTCATTCGTTTTAATCATATACAATGATTTTTAAATTATCTTTTAAATATAGTGCGTGTGTTAAATGAAAGTTATTTATTATGTTCAGTGAAACAAAATTGGTCCCATAACGCCTAAAAAAAATAGTGACTAAGAATCAGATGAGATGCTCGAATCCTATGGTATTAGAGAGATTCGAGATTCGTAAAAAAATCACAAAAGTGTGCCTCGATTCCAATTTATAAAGACGACTTTATATAACAATTTTAAGAAAATGGTAAAAGGATCTATATTTGTATGGATAGGAGAATAACAAACTCACAATAAAGGACAACATTGTGTTAAAATAACTAATTTATTAAAATTGTGATCTCTTTTTTGTTGTTTATGACGTAAGAGACACGACAAAAAAAATTGTTGGTGGCACCAAACCTTAAACATTTTTTGATTAAAATTTAATTATTTTCTCACTAAGTTAAATTGTACATTTTGTAAAGATTCGAGATTCGAAAAAAAATTTAAGATTATGATTCAAGAAATATAGGATTAGATTTCAATCTCCCTTTCTCACATTAATAAATTGATGGCTGGGCTTCTGGGCGTTGGGATTGTTCTAGAATCAAGCTAGTTTGCAAGTAGTGGGATGATATAATCAAATGGGCTCAGAAATGTAACGTTAGCTGCCTTCAATAAAAATGTACCATATACATTTGAAGGGTACAAAGAAAAAAGGTGGAGAGTTACACCACACACACATTATTTTTCCAACAAAACAATTTTTATATCTCAAAACACTTTAGGATCCCATTAAATCCTTTTTTTAGCACCGCATATCATTAACCTTTCAGGCTATGCACCTGTGTACTAACTATGCTAATGTGTTAAGGATTATAAAGGTTTTAATTTAGAGGAAATTCACCCAAATTCACATGGAGTGCGAGTGGAAAACTATTTAGGAAAATCTACCCTCAGTGCATCCGATATCCCCACAATCGATAAGTCTAGTCTAATACGAGAGTAGCGCGTTAGACCACGCCACCACCGAAGCAGTTTAGAAAGGTCACATGATTGTCTAACAGATGGCAAAACTAATTCAATTTGAGATAGAATAGAACTTTCCCTAACTTTTCCCTGTACCTTTTATTTCTAAGAATATTTTTTTTTTGTTTGAAGGTATTTAACATGCGCTTTTATAACCGACTGATTATATCAGCACATGACTTATAGACTAACTTATAAATAGAACAGACACAACACCCATACCCCAGCTGGTAATTCTTCACTCTGAAAGGGAGTAGCCACGTTTAACAAATTATATATAAAAAAAAAGCCATTGGCCCTACTGGAGATTGAAACCGGGGACTCATAGCACCGTAGGATGATAGGATACCGATTGAGCTAGGTTGTCGTCTAAGAACAAGCTATATAACAGGGCTCATCTTTCCTAAATCTTGTCATCTTGACCTCCCAACAAATGTAATTTTAATGTAAAAGGTTTTTTAGAACGTATTTGTGAACAAACATAAACATTCAAGACGCTTAAAGAAAGATAAAGTATTTATCGCCAATACAGCTAACCCAGCCTCCTTAAAAGGAAAGCTCTGTATCTTTTTGCCGAAATTAAAAATACCGGATTTAAAAAATGTATGTTGAATTTATATATGTAGTTTGAAAATAACAAAAGCCTTAATTTAGTAGGATTTTTGGTAGAAATAAACTTTTATTAAATAACATTAATATTATTATTATAATGAATATTATGTATGTAATTTTATAGGTATTGATAAGATTTATTAAAAATGACAACTCCAGATCACATGAGCTGAGGTAGGAATAGGCCTACGGGAAAAAAGATTAATAACTTTTCAAAATGTCAGATAAAGTTCTTCCTGTGCAAATTGAAGGCAAAATACATTTTTATCGACTTCATAGCTAATTTCTGAATTAAAGCATCTCGAATACACTACTGTAACAGCTTGGTAGTCAATCTCTGTGGTCTTAGCGTAAATTGCTTGCCTCAAGACCCGATTTTCGTTGGTTCATACCCAAAATCTCGCCTAGAGGGCTGAAGCAGGCTAATAATAATTATATTCACTAACTCCTCCTTTCCAAGGTTCGCAGAGTGGATTTAAAAATCACCACACATGCTCAGAAAATTACTCAGCAAGTGTGTTCCTACAGTATACTGCTGTACTGTATTATTCTTGTGGTTAATATAATACACACATACATATTGCGAGACGTGTTTTTAAACTAGCTTTTATTTTGCACATTAAAATTACAATCAAAACATGTTTAAAGTTTATTGTAACTATTTTAAATGTATAATACGTAAACAAAAAACAGTTCTTTTTTTACTAAATTTACCTACTAGCCCTTTAAATTCAAATTATAGCCAAGTTTATTGATTTGATTACGAATTATCAAAACTATAGAACTGCATTATTTTCTTGATAGCTAATGCTTGTGGTAAAAGCCTTCTATTAATTACGCTAGTGGGTTAGGAATGAGAAAGGTTACATTTCGAGGAAGTGTACTTGCATTTGTGTGGAGGAAAAGTGGAAAACTATTTTTTTTCAAAGCCACCCTAAGTACACCCGACAAAGATTTTACTTCCGTTATCCCAGTCATCGGCAGTCTATTCCATTGCGAAAGTGACGCCTTTGACCACGCGGTCCGAAGCTTTTTTTTCTAAGTTAAAGTGAGAAGAAATGGAAATAGCTTTAGTAGAGTATTTTTTTTTTTAGATACCTTTGAAAATAAATTGGGGTTGTCTGTATTCTGATTCGTTGATCCTTCCTTGAGATCCGTGGGGTTGTAAATATGACCCCTCCCCCCCACTACCCCCTATGACCCGAGTTGGAAAGAGCACCGAGTTTTTAACAGTCAAAAGGTACAGAGAGATGCGATATTCACTCTTCATGTACACTGTGGCTTTAATAAGCAACGGACCGGTTTTGGTGACCACATGGTCTAACGCGCTACTCTCGCAGTAGACTAGACTGCCAATCACAGGGAGATCGAGGTTCAAATATAAGTCGATTGCACTGAAGGTGATATTTTACGAAGTGGTTTACTACTCTCCTTTCATACAAATATGGGGGTACACCTCACCTAAATATAGCCCTCCCAATCCCCAGAACCATCAACGTAATTAGTATGATGATGATGATGATGATTATTATTATTATTATTATTATCACCGCGTCTTACTACCCATTCGGGTTATACGCACTTACGCTAATGTGTAATGGTAGGGTGATAAACGTGGAATCCGAACCACGGTGGAGGCCTGGCATTCCACACATTCACAAGTTGTGATTAATACACGTCTTGTTAGAGGTGAAGGAAAACGTAATTAGTACATAAGCGTATAACCCGAACGGGCAGTAAGACGTGGTGCTAGATAATAATAATAATTTATAGTAAGCAAAGGGCATATAATGGTTAGTAAGACGTGGTGGTGGTGCTAAAATAACAATAAAAGAGAATCTTCAATAAGCAATATAGCCTGAAAAAGAATCTTTGAGAACACGCTATTTCAAAACAGTTTAAAAATCAAAATAAAACTAATAAAATAATTTTATTAAAGATATCACATTTAGTAAGGGATATATAATTTCCTAAGAACAATATCGAAGAAAAAATGTTTTATTAATTTTTCTTTTAGAAAAAAAATACGCTAATTATTACTTCATCATCCAAGGACAATACATATTTCCCTTTATTACGTATTTATATCCCAGTTATGAATGCAGATAACACTTTACTATCCTGTACTTATATAATCATGACACAAAACACTATAAGTATTTATTCAATTTACTAATGAAAAAATGATTCTAAAAAATATTAATTTTCTTTCTCCATTCACATCTGGTGATCAGATTCGAAAACTTGTTTATATCTGCTTTTGTAATTCACGTGTGGTGATCATTTACTTTGATATAACTGGGACCATATTCTGCGTCCGATTTATCTCTCATTACCCCTTTCCCCCCTCCAACTCCAACCCTTCTCCACTTCTCCCCTAACAAACAATGAATATTCCATTAATGATCTGATACGACCGCACATTGGGCATAGATACGTAATGGAAAAATGAGGATAGCCTTTGAAAACATTATTGTTGGTTTCAATTAAAAGACAGTTGTATCGTGTTTTGTTTTTACTAGAACACACACAAATATAGAGTACAGTCTCTTCCAAAAATACATTGGTATTTTAGAAGGTAGTTTTAACGAGGGACCACTATTTTTGCTATCTATATTTATATTTAAAACGTGAATTTATTCCTTTAGACAATTATTCCCACAGTTCTTCCAAACCAATCTTCATATTCAAAAATAATAATTGAAAGCTTATACACTGAGCATATACCTAAAGATTAAAAAAACAAAACAAAAACATCCAAATGGAAAACAAAATTTTGCTTCGACAGAAATTTATCAAAATCTACCAAAGCCATTTTAACTATATATATATATATATATAAGGAAAACAAAATTTTGCTTCGAGAGAAATTTATCAAAATCTACCAAAGCCATTTTAACTATGTATATATATATATAAAGGATTTTATTCGATGATTATCATAACAAAGTTAAGAAATTTTAAATATTGAGGTCACACGTTAAGAAAATTATTGCCACAATTTTAATGAAACTATTTAAATTTTATTTTTTAAACGAAAGCTTGTATATCGAAGATGATAATGGATTATTTTTTTAAGCACAGCGTCTTACTACCTGTTCCGACCATAATTAATAAATTATGGTGAGGGGGGAGGGGGTATCCTAACCGACTTACTGATGACCTTCTGTCATGTATTCTCTCTTGAGAATCTTCTCATAGATTCACACATCTCACACCCCATTATAAACCTCTTTTGAACGAACTTAAGCACTGAGGTATTTATGTTGTTGTTGTTATTATTATTATTATTATTATTATTATTATTATTATTAGCACCGCGTCTTACTACCCGTTCGGGTTATACGCACTTACGCTAATGTGTAATGGTAGGGTGATTGTGAGATGAAATGGAGGACCTACAGTTTAACGTGGAATCCGAACCACGGTGGAGGCCTGGCATTCCCCACATTCACAAGATGTCTTGTCAGAGGTGAAGGAAGGGTTTGGTAATCATATAAATCTGTGCCGGGACCGAGGATTGAACCCCGGCCACCAGCATAGAAGTCCGACACCATGTAGTTTATTGATAGTAGATTATATTATATGTATAACTTGCATTATGCACCAACAACTTCGGGGGTACAAAGTGAAAGATACGTTTTATATGAAGGAACAAAAAATATATTTTTGAATACTATTTTACTAGAGTGCCGATGAATGGGAGATTTGGGTTCGGATCCTAGTCGGGTGTACTAAGGGTGGTTTTCATAAAGGTTTTTCAACTCTCCTTACAAGCAAATGTGGGACCATTGCCTTTAAGCTAGATCTTTCACATCCCTAACACATTATTTTAACCAGCACATACGGCCATATTGCCCAAGCGGGTATTAAGACGCGGTACTAAAATGAAACACCTGCTTCGATGGAAACGTGGTCTAAATATCGACCTGATCTAGTCTAGTTTCACAAGTGACGGGGAGGTTGGAGTTCGTATCCCAGATGGGTACACTCAGGGTGGTTTTACCTAAATACTTTACCACTCCTCCTACAAGGAAATGCAGGCATATTTTCTTTAAATTCTACCTTACTTCAGGAACTAAGAGCCAATAGAAAAAAAAAACTACAGTTACAGTTTAAAGATGTGAACTATAATCTCATTTAGATGTAACGGTTCAGTTATTTAGTCTGTGACCCGCCTCGATGGCGTAGTTGGCTAACGCGCTAGATTCGTGATAAGCTAGACTGCCGAAGACAGGGAGATTGAGGTTTGAATTTCGCTCAGGTGAACTGGGGTGGTTTTTCCTAAATGGTTTTCCACTCTCCCTCCATGCAAAAGCGGGTTCAATTTCTCTATATTCTACCTTCCAAATTCCTACCCCATTAATGTAAATAGTAAATAGGCGTATAACCCGAACGGGTAGTAAGACGCGGTGCTAATATATATATAGTCTAGGCTATATATATATATATATATAGTCTGGGCTATTCGTGTTTAACTACACTAATGTGGCTGGGGTTTGGTAAGTGTAGCTTAGAGGAAAATTACCCACATATGTATTGAGGGCAAACGAGAATTAAAAAAAAAAAATCAATGCGCCCAACTGGGATTCAAACCCTGATCTGCCCTTCACCTGCAAACAGAGACTATATTCTCTTTACGTTTGGTCCACGTGGTTACATACACTGGACCTGCTAAATTCATGGTCCAAAGAAAAAAAAACTTGAATAACATGTTTGGCGTATATATTTATGATAATGCAAAAATTCAAGAGAACGCGTTACTTGTCAGCTCGTAAGTTCCCAACAGTGAAACAACTCCCATAAAAGTTATCAATATCTTAACTTTTTTTTTATTATTTAAGGTATTTAACGTGCACTTTCTGAACCGACTGATTATATCAGCACACGAGAATTTCTATTAGCAAGAGCGAAAGGGCTTTGTAATTTGGCCGTAAAAAGTTTTTTACCATACCTTACATCCGTCAACCCTGGCTGGTTTAGAAACCACGAAAATCGGGTTTAATGGTGAGCATTTTACCCCAATACTATTGAGGTCAACATGATAGTTATCAATAACTTAACAAGAAACCATTACCGCTGGTGTATGCCAGAAATAACCCATAAATCGTGGAGGGGGGGAAGAAATAAAGAGGGGGAGGGGTGCAAAGGAAAGTTACGACCCTGTTCCGTGAAAGTTTGGGGCCCCTTAAAACCGGATAATTTATAACGTAAAGCGTCTTTAATGTACATTTATTTTTTAACGGTGTGTGCGATAAGTGTTTCTCGTCTTTTAGAAGCGAAAGAAACCTTCGTGGGAATCAGTTTTAAGAAAAGATTACTTTCAACTTATCATCTAAAATAATTTTACTGTTAGACATTTAAATATTTAAATAATACCATTTAAAATTGCAAAAAAAATAAATTGTAATAATAATAATTATTATTTTAAAATATGTTAATAGGACTAGCCGCAAAGTTGCGTGTGACAACAAAAACGTCAAACTTGTTTATTTTGGTTTCCCGGGTACATAAAGGTCGGGGTTTGAATCTAGACTAGCTGTAGCCTTATCAGTATTTTTTTCCCTAAATGATTTTCTGCTTCTCCATCCACACACATGCTGGTACATTTTTTCTGTAGTTTATCCTCCTCGTACTAACCCACTAGTGTGATTATGGTTATAGCCCTGACAGGTAGCAAGACGCAGTGAAAATAAAAAAATCATTTTTGTTTAGGCCTATTTTAGTTTTATTTATACGAGTAGTTTAGAGTTTAAATACCAAGAGCATTTAGTCTGGTCTGCGAATGAAAAAGAGGTTGGGATTCGAATCTCAGCTAATTGTACTGATTATAGCTCATCCTAAATGGTTTCCCAATTTTATCCTGGCAAATTTGGGTACATTTCCTCTGAAACTCTACCTCTTTCTATCATAATACACTGGTTAATTCATAATATATGAGTATATAGATATCCAAAACAGTTAGTGAGATGCGATGAAAAATAAGACCAAAGTTTTAATAACCTAATACAGAGTGAAGAGTATTAAGAGCGTTCATCATAGCAGGCCCAACTCAGCTCCCAGCTCACGCGAGGTATTATGGGAGTTAAAGGGAAAAGAAAAGACCTACGATATGCCAAAAATATGTGCAGTACATTCGTATTTTTAATGATTGCTCGAAATTTTCCTCGGTGACGATGGGGGACAAAGAAACAAAGTTTCTTGTTAAGAACTACATTATGTCCCTATTATGACAAAATGAAGATCTGTGCATATGGCTTATCTGTGAAGACATTCTAAAATGGTAACAAAAACAACCGGCCTATTCAATGTAGTTTTTTTTTTAATCCAAATATCATTTAACATTTAAACAATGTTCAGTATTAGGAACTTTTATTAACTCTTTATCTCCATTAATGTTTAATCAAAAATGATCCACGTGTTCGTGTATATTTACGATTTTTAGTCGACTGTATCACAAAGTTGATTGGCATGTGATCCACCCTCTTAAAGGGCAGGTTTTTTTATATAGTAAGGAGCTCCACATGAACATATACTAGGTTCCTGTATGATTCAACACTCGCGTATTAGCAAGGATCACCTTCATTATTGACATTAGCCTCCCATGAAAATTCAGAAAGTGATAAAAAAAATCTACCCGCTTCAGTGGCCGCATCGTATAAGGCGCCACTCTTGCTATAAATTAGATTGCTGAAGACGGGTAGATCAGGGTTAGAATCCCAGTCAGATGTAATGAGGCTGGTTTTTACTAAATATATTTACCAATCTCCATCTCCGCAAATGTTGATTCACTTCCTCTAATTTCAACCTTATTCATTCCCAACATAGTAATATAAATAGTAAACCGGCCGTATGGTGTAGTGGTCAGTGCACCTCGCTACGAACCTAGGGGTTCCCGGGTTCGATTATTAGCTGGTGCCTCGGGTATTGTTTCCCTTTAGAGGAATCATCCCAACGGTCACCAGGGTTTGGTAAGTTAGGCTTGAGTTGGATTAAGATTCACACCGGCTCTCCAACTTCATAATAATTCTCATCACTTCATCTCATTGCTGGTATTACGTGTAGACCACCTTTTAAGATGTATCCTGGGTAACGTCTGTGTCACCAGTGAGGCTAATAGTCTACATTCAGGCGACTGAACTAGAGGTCATGTCTCTACCGGTTATATGTGTCATACGGGATATATAAAAAGAGTAATTAGTATATATTCGTAAAGGATAGTATGACGCCATAGAAAAAAAGGAAGCAGATCAGTTTGAATGAGAAATTGGTGGAGGTTCACTTATTTACTGTTTGAATACAGCCTTAATTCTTGCTTCCCCAGATACATTTCTGTAAGCACCAGAGATGGAACCTTGGACCTCTGGATCTATAGTCAGGAACTCTGACAACTAGACTACAGAGAAGGTCAATCTAAAGGATAAAGGTTGTTTAAAGGAAGTACACCATGACTAGCTTGGGGAGAGTATGGGAAAATTACAGTGATAAATAACATGTGAAGAAACCATCCCTCATGTGCACACGGTAGAGATTCGAACCTTGAGCTTCCTGTCAGCGGTGACTCTGTGATATTTAAACATAACCTTTTAGGCTGTAGGACTACCATTTCGAGTGTCTGTATTTTTACAAATTTTATATTTTTTAAACTAATAGATGTAGTTATTATTATTATTATTATTATTATTATTATTATTAGCACCGCGTCTTACTACCCATTCGGTTTATACGCACTTACGCTAATGTGTAATGGAAGGATGATTGTGAGATGAAATGAAGGACCTACAGTTTAACGTGGAATCCGAACCACGGCGGAGACCTGGCATTCCCCACATTCACAAGAAGTCTTGTCAGAGGTGAAGGAAGGGTTTAGTAATCAGATAAATCTTTGCCGGGACCGAGGATTGAACCCCGGCCGCCAGCACAGAAGTCTGACACCTTACCCCTAGACC
>CABFVZ010000399.1:202784-251892 GCA_902151445.1 Timema monikensis
CCCCCCCCCCACTCTCTACGTGCACAACCCGACGACGACAACAACAAAACAATACAATTAGACCAGCATGAGTGTCAATGAGCTCAAACACTTTTTTTTTATGTTTGCAAAACAGAAACAATATTGATATTGCAATGTTGGTAGGACACTAGATACATTAATTATTTTGCCCTCTGCAGCAGAAACATCAAAAAAATAAAATAAAGGACACAAAATAAATAACGCTTTAGTGAGCGTCTACGTAAATAATAATAGTGACTCTAAACGGGCAATACACTCTGTTTCGATAGTATCTAGCAAAGTGGTAGCCAACTTTTATGATACCAATGGTGCATTTGAATTTAGAAACTTTTTCCTGGGCACATTATTTATGTAATTTATTTTTACATATAGGTAGGTTAATGTATTGTTAATATAAATAATGTTGGTAATACACTAAGTCACACTATCTTAAAAACAAGATACTTAGTTAATGAAACATTCAGAAAATAAGTATGTGATTTTTAATGTAATGGTTGGAAATATATTTCACTAATTATCTTTTTAAAGTACGGATCCTATATTTTGACACTGCATTTCTTAAACAGACCCTTAGATAAGCATCTGAAAGACAAGATCTACATTTATTTTCCATTTGTCTACAGATAAAGATGATCCAAAATATGATTTGATCCTTATCGCAAAGATCATTCTCAGAGAAACTGTGTGTTGTCTACTAGTTTCCAGATATTTTTTTTTGTATGGCAAGCTTTGCGTGATAAGTTGTTCTACAGTTCCAAAATCTCTAATAAATAAATACACTTAGATACTCATAGTCTGAATCACAGTATGACCCAGAGTTAGGGGCGTATAACATATAGCCTATAGATTATAGTTTGAAAGAAATTCATTAAACCCTTTCAGCTGCAGAGCCAGGCGCGGACAGACTAAATTGTAAAACCCTACTTTTTTTAAGTTGGGAGGAAAAAGATACATCCTGAAATCTCGAATCCCGATAATCCCGAAGTCAAAAATGTTTCACGATTGAAATACTTTATATGTATTATAATGTGATCATTTAAAAATGCTTTAGTCAGATTTAAGGTCACAAGACTAGTTCGAGGGTTTGGGATATTGATCCCCAGGTTAATACTAGGGGTATTTCTACTCTCACAGTATAGGAACCTAACACACCTTAACCTCATCCTGTCCCCTGAATTAGATGGTTCAAATCGCTAGCACCAAGCATGCAAATACAACATTTTTGTAACAACGGAAGCGATGGTCTAATCTAATCCAGTGATATTCAGACCTTTTTTGTTGGAGAGCCCACAGCTATATTTTCTTATAAACTTTGTACCCTTAAAAGATGTTGGTGCATTATGCAAAATATACATATTCTATAATCTACAATCATATCAGAGATAGGGAGAAAAAGAGAAAAATATCGCTCTTAGATCACCTCTATTTAGATCAGTCTCTTGTGGCTAACCTTAAGCTAGCCCTAATTATTCAAAGTTTATTCGTAAATTAAAATTATATATATAACTAAATTTTACATACCCCAGGATGAATAACAACAATCAAAAGGTAGCTAATTTTCAGTAATATGATTTTTTTTTAGTACAACGTCTTACTACCCATTAGGGTTATACGCCTATGTACTAATTACACTAATCAGTTAAGGATTATGAAGGTATGATTGCAAGGAAGTGCACCCTCATTTAGAGAAAACCACCCTCAGTGCACCCGATTTCCCCTTCTTTGGCAGTCTTGTATATCACGGGATTAGTGCGTTAGACCACGTGACTACCGTAGTGGGTAATATGAATTTTGGTTTGTTAATCTTCACCCGTAATAAATACCATTCACATTAATTCTGGAGGAAAGCCGGAGTTTGAATAGCTGCTTGGTGTAGAGAAGGAGGTTTTCCCTAAACTAAATCTCACTTCCCTTTCACGCAAATTAAGGTAAATTTTCACTCAATTATTTTATATGATAAAAAACATTTGGACCCAAAATAAAATATTATTGTTCCACAAGATAGATTTACTAAAAAATTAAATGGCGTAAACAAAGGTTGAATATTATAAATTATTTTATTGACATCAAATACAACAATAATTAGTACAGTTATTGTGAAACACTTATTTCCTTAGTAAAACTTTGCATTAATTTTTTTCAGCGTGTTTGATGTTATAGTCCCCATACCTTGAAAATAATTCTATTATTGTTTTCTTTGATTATAACATTTTTATATTTACAGTTGTGGAGAAAATAGCCCTTTATTTCTCAGAGAAAAAACAAAATAATTAAAAGATTTTTAAGTAACTTTGTATTTAAGGACATCACTTATTTTAAATGACTCATTTTCAAACTGTTATTTTATTTATGTGAATTGCGATTTTGGCTCATTAAATGAATAGTATTATATTATATTATAATTTTTGTTGCTAGCCTATTTAAAAATAATATATTTGTTGGGAAATGTCTAGTTTTAGTTTTTCACCATTTACCTAGATTTCCCGATGGAAATATTTTTCTGGTAAAATTTCGTCGTACCGAATAATAAAAATTTTCAGTCCTAAAATAAAAGAATTAAAAATCAATAGGGTCGTTTGGTTAACTTCCACCACTCTTTTGGAAATAACAAACCACTTTTTAATAATAATATGAGGATCCTATACGTTTGCAATTATTCTTGGCTTTATAATGGGTTGCACTATTGACAAAACTAAAAAAATACATACACACTAATTAATTAATTATAAACTGCACAAGAACAATTAAATAAGCTGTGACAGCTCCCAAAGTGGAGAACAACATGGCACGATCCAGGTTGAAGAACCTTCCTGCTGTGAAGTGGACGTTCCTGTAGCTGACCTGCTGTAAGAACAACTGTATCTCCGTCACGGTGGACTGGTCCAAGTTCTTCAAGAGGGTCATCCTCTGCAGGATCACACCAGTGTCACTAGCCTCAGAGCTTGCAAAGTCACAGCTCAACATCAGGAACATGGCAATAACGATGACAATAAACGAATGATAAGCCGTTGACACTATATTAATTAACATAGAATTTATAGCAGATAAAGTCGCCACCATCACATACATTTGAAATATCAGTTCCATGAAACTGGAGACCAGGCTCAGTAGCACTAAGATCCCAAACATTTCATTAACATCGTGGCTGGCATCACAAAGACTACTGTGGGCCTCTCGGAGATCTTTCAACTGCTGGGTGTGAGATGGACCTGATACAGAAGCTGTAGAACGTATAATGGAGTGAAGTAGGTTGCTGTCTAGGCTTGAAGGACTGTTCCTGTACCTATTTCGTGTGCTGGGTTCTGCAGTAAATACTTTCTCTTCTCTTATATAAGTACCAGATACCTTGGATAGCTCTTTATTCAGATAAGCAAATCTTTGTTTGATTAAAAGAACCAAGTTACTGATGAGAAGATCAAACATGAAAAGAACAAAGCGGATGAATTGATTTAAAACAATCAGAATAATATATTCAACCAAATTAACACTTAACTTAGTGTCAATTAAAATATAAGAAATAGCCATTAGCGAAATAACGAATGTTTCCCAAAACATGAAAATACGTGTTTCACGATAGATTGCAAATTTATTCTCAATCAAGGTGTTGTCTAGTTTGTTGAAGGTATCCAAGACTTTTCCAATTTTATCCCAATGACCAAATGTGAACATTGTTATGAGAAGCACAGCTACTGCACTGATAAAACTTTGATAAAGCACAGAAGTGTATGCTGTTAAAACTGATTGATTGTTTGCGAAAAAATGGTACATATTTATGGATTGAATTGGAGTAGTGGTGAGAATGATTATCGCTAATACAATGTTGTAAATCTTTCCTGCAGCTGACACCTGGTACTTCATCCGGCTGACTGGTTGCTCGCTGGTACAGCCGCCAAAATCTTCAAACACACGCGGTCTCCCTCTGGTATTTTCTCCATCAGTATACTCTTGGGTCTTAACAAGTCTGACTGGAGCCAATCCTACGATTTTCCAAGCGCAAACAAAAATATTTATTGAAGAATTGAGATTATTCGATTTATTTTTTGTGTTTAGGTAATTTGATGCTGTAGTCGAATTTATCATATTTTACCTATCAGATAAAAATGTATCAAAATAACCTCTTTTAATTGGGATTGTAAATAGTTGAATATGTTGAAATAATAATGAGCTATTAACAACTAATTACCAAAGTACATCGAAGGGCTGTGTTCGGCTACAAGCAGTAAACTAACACTGTGCCTTAAAACACAGCTAAACACACTTAGTACTTTGTATCGATTTAGTTAAAGAAATGCATTTTTATAGATTACTCAAGAGTTGATACACTTTAATAAATTACTTTTTTTAACGATCAAAATTTTTTTTCAAGCAACATTTTCATACGTTTTTATTTATTAACCTTTGTTGGTGTAAAATTATTTGTATTTATATTACATTAACAAATTGGAATTTAAACAAACTTGATGTTTTTAAAAATTATTTAGCTATTCAAGCGTGGTCAGGATAAGTTTATATAATAATTTATGGGCAAGCTTTTGACCACGTTAGAATAAAATATTCTAAACAAGAAACACTTAAGTTAATGGACTTCACCTTTAGTGCCGCTATTACAAAATCTAATGTAAAGTCATTTCAACTGTGTACATAATAGCGTAGCTTTTTACACATGCATAGATAATTATAAAGGCATAGTAATAAAAATATGGTCATAGTTCATTAAAATGTATTTATTTTTGTTTATTTAGCTCCCCATGTAATACTTCCACGCTGGTTATATGCTATTTAATCAGGACGGTGGGATGTATTCAATGAAACTAAAATTTAAAGTAATTGTGTCCTCATTTCCGTGGAGGGAGAGTACGAAATTATTTAAAAAATATATACTAAGCCCAGATTCGAAACCAAATAATGGTTTATATATAGGAGGATCGCCAATTTTCGAACCTGATTGTGGAAAATAGTATTTGTAACATTACATTTTGTATATTTTTTTTAATTATCATCGGGAATGTTATTGCTATATATCCTTTGAATCAATAATTCCATGTGTGTTTCGGTTAGAACATACGAGTATATACATATGAATCTGGAAAATCAACCTTTTCGCTCTAAGCGAAGAAACACAATTAATAAATTGATTTTTAAATAATTTTGTATTTAAAGTCTCTACTTATTTGAATAGACATCCTCACATTGTGAAATTATTATAAGATTAATGTAGGAATATACAAGCCATAGGCCTTGATTAGATTCTCTGGATCGATTTAGAAAAAATAATATCAAATGTACTAAATCGATATTGGGAAAGTTTTTCAACAATTACTCAAAAAATAAAGTTGTTATAAACATATTTTAAATATAAATGAGGACGTATTTTTTTAAAAAACTATAATTTTGCCCACTAAATATTGGTATTTTTTTCCTACTTTGCCTAATGTAATCAACTGGTGATAGTAAATTAGGAAACTATTCCACAAGTCTAAATAATATTTGTATGGTAAGTTAAATTTTGGTACAACAAACAATCATTACAAAACATTTTTAGGATAATATTGTTTTATATAATTATGTCCTCAAAAGGAAATTTTAAATAATTGCACAGTATAATTAGTGTATTTTATACTTATTTGTAACCAAGCATTGACATCTTTGGTTTTAAAATATTAATTATGAGTGAAATTTTTTGTTTCAATCCACACAATTATTCCTGTATTTTTCGTTGTTTCCTTTCGATTTGATATTTTTCAAATCATCAGAGAAAAAATCGATTTGTAAATAAAGTGGAGAACTTTGAATCGATATAAAAAAACAATTATTTGGAGGATAAGGATCGATTTTTGTAAAGATCAATCCAAGACCCAACATCCCTAGAATGATGATTTTGAATCATCAAAGTGAATGGTAAAACATTCCTTTATCTTCAAATGTTTTTTGTTAAACTATTAAATATATATACATATGTATTTATTTAATTAGTGAATTTAGAAAAGCTAGGTTTAGGTTTTAACCACTTGCCTTGATTTCTAAAGGGAAATATTTAATGTGAAATTTTGTTGAAAAAGAGCTAGTTTTAACAAATAATAAAAAAATACCAAATTTCAAATTGAAGATTTCATAATCCATAAGGTTTATTACAAAGCCATTTTGAAAAGAAAACTATTTTAAAATAACAGAATAGTTCTTAAAAATTGTGTGAGTCTTTTATGCTCTAATGGACGGCCAGATAAACTATTAACTAAAAGAAGAAAAAAAACACTAATTAATTCTAAATTGCACAAGAACGATTAAATAGGTAATCATGGCTCCCAGAGTAGAAAACAACATGGCACGATCGAGGTTGAAGAACCTTCCTGCTGTGAAGTGGACGTTCCTGTAGCTGACCTGTTGTAAGAACAACTGTATCTCCGTCACGGTGGACTGGTCCAAGTTCTTCAAGAGGGTCATCCTCTGCAGGATCACACCAGTGTCACTAGCCTCAGAGCTTGCAAAGTCACAGCTCAACATCAGGAACATGGAAATAACGATGACAAAAAAAATATGAATAACTATAAAAATTAAACTAAATGATAATCCATATATAAAAAACGTAGCTACCACCACATACATTTGAAATATCAGTTCCATGAAACTGGAGACCAGGCTCAGTAGCACTAAGAGTCCAAACGTTTCATTAACATCGTGGCTGGCATCACAAAGACTACTGTGGGCCTCTCGGAGATCTTTCAACCGCTGGGTGCGAGATGGACCTGATACAGAAGCTGTAGAACGTATAATGGAGTGAAGTAGGTTTCTGTCTAGGCTTGAAGGACTGTTCCTGTACCTATTTCGTGTGCTGGGTTCTGCAGTAAATACTTTCTCTCCTCTTATATAAGTACCAGATACCTTGGATAGCTCTTTATTCAGATAAGCAAATCTTTGTTTGATTAAAAGAACCAAGTTACTGACGAGAAGATCAAACATGAACAGAACATAGTGGATGATTTGATTCGTAGCCATTAGGATCGCAGTTTCCACAAAATTAACACTGAACAACATAGTGTAAAATGTAATATAAGTAATGGTCATTACCAACATTACGAATGTTTGCCAAAACATGAAAATACGTGTTTCACGATAGAGAGAAAATGCATTTTCCATCAAGATATCAACTTTGTTGAAGACATCCAAGTCTTTTCCAATCTTATCCCAGTGACCAAAGGTGGACATTGTTATGAGAAGCACAGCTACTGCATTGATAAAACTCTGATAAAACACTGAAGTGCATGCTGTTAAAACTGCCTTGTGGTTTGTTAATATATTGTACATCTTTATGGCTTGAATTGGAGTAATGGTGAGAATGATTATCGCTAATACAATGTTGTAAATCCTTCCTGCAGTCGACACCTGGTACTTCATCCGGCTGACCTGTTGCTCACTGGTAGGCCGGCCAAAGTCTTCAGACACACGTGGTCTCCATCTGGTATTTTCTCCATCAGTACACTCTTGGGTCTTAACAAGTCTGACTGGAGCCAATCCTACGATTCTCCAAGCGCAAAGAAAAATATTTATTGAAGAATGAAGACTATTCGATTTATTTTTTGTATTTAGGCCGTTTGATGCTGTAGTAGAATCAACCATTTTTTTATCAGATAAAAATGTATCAAAATAATCTCTTTTTATTGGGATTGTAAATAGTTGAATATGTTGAAATAATTATGAGCTATGCACATCAAATCACCAACGTACAATGAAGTGTTGTGTACGGTTACAAGCAGTAAACTAACCTTGTCTGACAAGGCAAAGCTCTATACTTATTGTAGGCTAGATCGATTATAATAGCGACTTTAATTTGTATAGTTTACTCAGACACAGTACACTATAACACATATTTTTAAAAGTTCTAAAAAAATATTTTCAAGAAAAAAGTCATACTTACTAATGATTACTAATATTTTGTTGTTGTATTATTATTATTTATTATATTCCATTTACTAATTAGATTACCTATTAAAATTTGGCTAAGGTTTTTTTTTAAATTAATAATATATTGACTGTGAATGTTGTCATGATAAGTGTATATAATAATTTACGGACAAACTTTGATCACGTTAGGATAAAATATTTTCAACAAGACACACTAAAGTTAATGAACATCACTTTTTATAAATGCTATCTCAAAATCTTTTTATAGTCATTTTATTTGTATGGCTAATGGTGTAACTTTTTACACATGTCTAGCTAAGCAACGTACCATAGCTATAAAATATTAATCAATAACTCATTACATTTATTTATATTTTGTTTATTTTCCTTTAGTATTATTTCCCACCCTGGCTAACTTAATTTAATCATGCTAATTGGACGTACACAATGAAGTTAGAATGAGACATAAACGTGTTATAATTTATGTGAAAGGAGATTAGGAAAACATATTAAAAAAATCTAACAAGCCAAGATTCGAGACTCAACTAACCCACCCGAGTGGCTTTAAATATGAGTGATTTCCATTTTTAGAACCTTTTATTATATTATTATAAACTTTAATGTGTTAATTAATCAGCACAGACCGGATATCACATTTTATATTATATCTGTCAACATTGACAATAGTTCTAGACTGTAAATAATGCGTTCTTATTTTGTTGAAAAAAAAAAGAGAAATGTATACAATCTCTAATCCACCCACGAACGGCATATGCTTAGTTTTGTTTCGGCAGTCCTTAAGATTACAAACCATTTAATAATAAATTCTTAGTTACCTTAAAATATCTGCTGTGACATTGTTATAAGTTAATTTTTTTTTGTTTTTTTTTAAGAATAGATGTATGAGTAAAGATTTATTTAATTACAAACCGCAACAAGACAAGTGAAATATCGATGAAAATTTGATCAAGTTACAACTTGATAAATTTTTTTTACCATTTAACTCTTAAAATGTAATCGTTTTAACCGTATGAGAATATGTAAATATTTTAACCGTATGAGAATATGTAAATATTTTAACTCCTTTTGTTGTAAGTCATATTTTGTAATAACAAACAAATTCTTAAATATTGTGGCGTTTCCGTAAGTCTGAATAAAGTCTAAAAAAGATGGTGGCAGGCCCCCTTAAAAAGGATGATACTCTAGTACAATTATAGTAAAATACGGCCCCAGTGCCACTGGTTGGTACAAGAACACGATTAATTTAGCCCACCATCATGAAAAGAGAGTCAATAATATTTAGACAGTCATACCATTCAATGCCATGTCACAATGAAGTTTGTTAAGTCCAAGAAATAGTGTTGAATTGCACTTAAGTGCATCTTGTGGTGCTGTTGGAGAAAACTTACGAACCAAACATCTTGACTAGCAAAATACAACAAGATTCAACTAATATGGAAAAGATTATATATGTTTTAATTTTAAAATTATATATATAAATCGATTTATTGTTTGTTTTTTCACTGAAGGTGTTAATTATTTCTTTTTTTACTTCAAGTGATTGAAATTAATAATTTATAGGACACTAACTTTGACAATTTAATGAGCTTTCATTCTTAAAAGTCTAGGCATTACTAAAATATTTACAATTTGATTTGAGTTATTTATTGTATTTCATAATATTCAATAGTTTTTTGTTTTTAAATATTCATAAATAAACGTAAATAAGACAAGCTGTAGGAACAGCTGTATCTCTGTCATGGTGGACTGGTCTAAGTTCTTCAGGAGGGTCATATTCTGTAAGATCACCAAAGGTGTCACTCACCTCAATGGTTGAATAGCCACAGCTCAATATCAGAAACATAACGTTTATGAGACCATCAATGATTAACGATGTTGAAACTGATAATTAATCAGTTGAAATACCAGTCGTATGAAATTAGAGAAGAAGCTGCCAAGCAGTAAGAGAGCAGATATTCTGTCGATATGGGGCGTAGGTTGCGGTCCAGGGAGTTAGCAATGTTTCTCCTAGTATATAGGTACTTGGGAACTTGGATACCTCTTTATTGAGTTTAAGATATCTTTGTTTGATTAACAGAGCCATGTTACCAACAAGAAAATTAGGCATAGCTTGACCAAATGTACGATGTTACTCGAAACCATTAAAGTACAAAATTCGACCTAATTTCTAGTGATAAAAAAGGGAGCGAACTAAAATAAAAGGAATGACAATCGCATGAATTCCAACTGTTTCCACCACTAAGAATAAACTTGTTTTACGATAAACCTTGTTACGATACCTTTTTCTTTTCTTGTTTGAACTTATTTTGGCCATTAAAATATTGAAAGTATAGGGTAAACAAGAAAGCCCGATTTGCTCGGCCCAACCCTCCTTGATACCTCGGTTGGACCGCTATTTACTGGTCATTACAGTCCTACCCTTCTTCACCATGTTTGAATTTGCACCAATGGGAACATGGCAAATTCAAACTGTTAGAAGGTACTCGAAGTTTATTTTTTATTTTGTTTCCCCTTCCTGACGGTTAGGCCACCGACTCAGTTTCCTCATCTGGTTGACCCCCCTTCCCTCTCAGGAAAGGGAAGGAAATCAACTGTTGTTTTCTGCATATTCAAATATTATAGATAATTTGTCCTTATCAAACTTAGATATATTATCGATAAAAGAAAAATTACAATATGTTAAATACGTCCAAAACTTTCCCAATCTTATCCCAGTGACCACATGTGAGCATGTATATAGAAATAATATTAATAATACTGCTAGGAGACTGATAAAATGCTAAATTATTTGCTACTAAAACTGACTTATAACGTGTAATAATCTTGTACATATTTATGACGTTAATTGCAGTAGTGCTGCACGCGTGGTCTTTTTTTTTTCCACCAGCAAACTCTCGACTTTTAACAAGTCTTATCGGAGCTAACCCTTAGATTCTCAAAGAGCAAACAAAAATATGTATTTATGAATGAAGAACACACTACGTATTTTAGGTATTTTGTACCTTAGCCATTGTTAGTGATTCTGCCATATCTGGCAGCCAAAATAAAATATATATCAAAATAATCTCTTTTATTGGGAATGTATGCAAGTTAATATTTTGTGATAACGATAGGTTATTAACATCACATCACCGAAGTACAATGAAGTAATATCAAACAGCAAACCAACGAATTACGCCTGTCAATTAAAGGATAAACACAATGTATTTCTCATAAATTATAGTTAATATCTTCACGACTGGCCCAAAAGAGTAAAATTCGACGCACAATATAAAATGACTCTAATCCCTATAGAATGCTCAAGGGATTTATTGAATATAAGTTACACTAAATAGTTATGGTTTAGTAATTGAAAATGTAGGTTTCTTTCAAATCTAATTCCAAACTGTCAATCATTTCACTTATTAACTCTTTGTTAGTCTTATATTATTTTTTATTAAATGCCATTACCAAAACAAAAAATTATCTTGATCGATAAAAGCCTATTCTAGTTAAATAAATTAACTATTGCTTGTGAAAGTGCTCAATTATATTACTACAAAGCCACATGGTTGACTCACTAACTCACTGACATTAATGTTTACCCACTTCCAGATGAGCTAGAATCTTTAAATTTGGCAAACTTATAGCTTCTAGCCTGTAACCGATGTGAAAAGTCATAAAAGTTTAAAAAAAAAAGTTTTAACCCCCCAAAAAATTCATAATTGTGGAGCAACTTTAAAGTTGGTGCGGTATATACATTACAATACCGGTAACTTTAAGTTGTTATATTCAAAACAACAATGGAATTATATTAGTTTACATCCCGTCGCAAGAAAAATTCACTGGGGGTTTGGGAGCGGAGCCCCCAACGAGCAAAGCGAGTATGTTTTCATACTATCATAAATTTGCTAACAATTTACACTATTATCATAAAATATTCTTATGAGACACACTTATGGAAATATGCATAGTCCTAATGGTTGCTATTATACAGATTTCTGTATGATAATTAATATTGTAAACTTCATATTTTCTGTACACATATAGGCTAAGGAAAAACAAGCTAATTTCAATCAATATTAACTAATTAACTTTTTCCACCGCGTGTTAAAAACCATCAGAGCTATGATATTTTGACTAATGTAATAATAATAATGATAATAATAATAATATTTTGTTCACTTGACCACCTATGTAAAATGGTTCAACTATATCTTAGAACACCAATTTTACTTATATATATATATATGTATATTAGCACATATATTAGCACAGCGCCCTACTACCCATTCGGATTTAACGCTTATGTACTAACCTCAATAATGGTATTAGGGATTATGAATGTTATATTTAGAGGAAATGTACCCGCATTCAATATATATCGGAAACAAGTTCAAATGGGACACATATGGATATGATTATTTTTTCTGTTTTTTGTGTCTTCTGTTCACCCCTTAAGCGGGTCCCTTATGTTACACCACACCCTGTATAAATGTACAAATTATACTATGTAAACTTCCCAATCCCTAGTGTGTGTATATATATATATATATATATTTATTTTCCCTACCAGAAATCTATTATATAGTAGGATATTGGTAGGAAAAATACCTTTCAGAGAGTAATTCCTACCGTGAATGAAGTATGGGCCCCACGAGTTTAGTTTCTCATCTTTCTTTTTCTGGTTTTATTTTTAAAATTATTTTTTAGTATTTGATGGCTAAGTTATACATTGAGTTAATCCCATTAAAAAAAATCATGTATCGTGTAGCTATATATATGTATAAATGTACAAATCATACTATATAAACTTCCCAATTCCTCGTGTGTGTGTGTGTGTGTGTGTATACATATATATAATTTTTAACATAAGACCGGAAAAAATAAAGATAAGAAACTAAACTCGCGGGGCCCATAATTTACTTAAGTATCTTGCAAGTTTGACGAGATTAATCGATTCAGGAAGTTCAAAAATCAAAATACGCCATTAGTTTCAGCAAAATATGTTTAATATTTATTCAAATAATTTGTTATTTAAAATCATACAATTAAATTTTAACATGGAGAAGTGTTTAGAATATTCAAGACTCTATGTAAAATAATTGATTATAAAATAAATTAAAGACGATTCGATATGAACAGCCTAGAGATGAAAATTGAGATTTCAAAGAACATATTTGCATTATTTGATGATTTATCATTTTAAGATACTTTTTCTGTTTTAGCCTTTTGATACTTTCATCCAAGATGAACGTATTTAAAAATAGTAGTTTTGTAGAGATGGGTAAAGGATAGTTTGCATACGGAAAAGTTGGGAAACATTAAGGAAATCCAACCTTCAGCACACCCAACTTAGATTAAAGGCCTCTTTTCCCGCAACTTGAAAACCAGAACGAAATATCAGCACCGCGTATTACTACCCGTTCTGGTTATACGCACTTATTCTAATGTGTAATGATATGGTGATTGTGAGATGAAATGGTAGACCTACAGTTTTAAGTGGGATCCGAACCACGGCGGAGGCCTGGAATTCCACACATTCATAAGATGTGATTAATACACTTCCTCTCAGAGGTGAAGGAAGGGTTTTGGCAATCAGATATATCTGTGCAGGGACCAAGGATTGAACCCTTCTCTCCTGGCACAAAATTCTGACACCTTACCCCTAAACCACCATGTCACCACCAGATTAAAATAGCTTGACGTGTTAGTCATGTGACTACAGATTACCGTATTTATTTAAATTAATTCAAAAACATAAACAAAAGTTTAATATTATAAATTGGTGTAATGGCATTATGTTAAACATTGAATTGGTGACGTGATTGTGAAAAATTGTGGCTTTATCAGTAAAATTATGCATAATTTAACTGATTGTCTGAAGAGTAATAATAAAGCATATTAAAAAATTACAATTTTGTTTTATATTAATTTCAAAAGTGTGAAGTTTATTGTAAAACATCGTCAATAATAAGCCAATTTAATCCTTTTACTGTTTTGCTACCTTACATGTAAAGTAAGTATTGTGATCGTCAGAAAAATAGGACTCAATATTTTGATTAATTTCGACTTTTCGTGACTCCCCAAATCCGAAAAAGTACTTTTTGCATTTCCGTCTGACTGTCTGTCTCTACCTCAGAGTAGAGCCTAAACTATTTTACAGCTTTGGCTAAAACTTGCTATCGACGGTTTTCATAGGATTGATTCAAGAGGTTTTTGGAATTTGATATCTAACCCTAAAATTAAGGGTATTTTCCTTTAGGGCGAAAAGAGAGAAAAAACGATTTTACCAAAATCGAGTTTAATGATTTTGATTTAATTTTGTTTCCAAGCATTGACAAATTTTACAAACAAAATGGCTACTCTCAATTTTTCGTCAAAATGACTTTAAAGGTTCTGGTCTGATGCTTAAGTTCTAATTACTTATCCTATCTCTGTAACTCTTTTAGATATGAAATTACTTACCATTGCACATATGTACTTAGGTCTATTTATAGTAAAAAAATATATTAAAACATGTAGTTAAGTAAATCAAGTATCTCAAAAAGTTTATGTTCTTTTTCCTTTAACCTCTTAGGAGACATATTTGTTGAGCAATGATTTCTCTTTCTCATTTTAGATTCAATAATCAATATTTATCTTTTTTATTGGTATAAATTTATAGATGAGGAATTTAATAGCAATGCGATAACCATAATTTGTGTAGCCTCTAATAAAATGTCAAAAACTTTAACGGTAAGTCGACATTTTAATACGAAGTGTTGACCCTTGTGGGCCAAATATCGATATTTTTGTGTGTTCAAATATACAAATGAGAACTTTATTATTTTAAAAACAAAATTATAAAATTTAAAACCGGGAGTCAAAAAAGTGTTACGTAAGTATAACGCAATTTTTGCTCGGGTTTGCTAATATGTAATATTTCGTTTCACATATATTACGAGTTTTGAGTAAATATCTGCATTTTAAACAATAACGTGAGAAAGTCCGTTCGGAGTTCCGTGCCATTAATTTTACAAGTTTTAAAGACCTAAAATATGATAATAAGAATTCTTCACGAACTTGTTGATAATTATTGCCTCCATTTTGGCGTAGACGTATATTTTAAATATTAATTTACTTCTTAAATATTGTGGGTTTTCAGAGTGTCTCCAATCTGTGTCCGCATTGTGGTAAGCATCCTAATTAACTATTGACTAAGAAAAAATAGCACTAATTAATTTGGAACTGCACAAGAATGATGAGATATGTTATCACACCTCCGAGAGTGGAGAAACACATGGCACGATCCAGAGTGAAAAATCTTCCGGCGGTGAATTGCACCTTCCTATTGGTGACCTGCTGCAGGAACAGCTGTATCTCCGTCATGGTGGACTGGTCCAAGTTCTTCAAGAGAGTCATCCTCTGCAGAACAACGAGGGTGTCACTTGCCTCAGAGCTTGCAGAGTCACAGCTCAACGTCAGGAACATGGCACTAATGATGACAACCAGGGTCTCATAAACTATCACCAGTATAGATCCTATTACCCCATTTTGAAAAAATAATGACACCACCAAGTACATTTGAAATATCAGTTGCATGAAATTGTAGACTAAATTCACTAGAAGTAAGAATCCAAACATTCTATTGACATCGCGGATGGTATCGCAAAGACTACTGTGGGCCTCTCGGAGATCTTTCAACCGCCGGGTGTTAGATGGACCTGATACAGAATCTGTAGAAAGTAAAACGGATTGAAGTAAGGGGCTGTCCAGGGTTGAATAACTGCTCATGTTCCTAGTTCGTGTACTGAGTCGTGTAGTTGGTACTTTCTCTCCTCTTTTATAGTTACCGTAAAACTTGGATATCTCTTTATTGAGATGAGAAAATCTTTGTTGGATTAACAAAGCCATGTTACTGACAAGGAGATTAAACATAAATTGAACAAAGCGTACAAATTGAGCCAAAGAAATCAAAATACCATTATTAACCCAGTTATTATTTAACAAAATTGTGTCAATTAAAATATAAAATAGTGCCATAGCAAAAATAACGACCATTTCCAAAAATATGATATTACGTGTTTTACGATAAGCAATAAGTTTATTAACCATCATTACACTGTCAAATTTGTTTAAGTTATCCAACACTTTTCCAATCTTAACCCAGTGTGCACAAGTGAACATTACTATGAGAAGCAGAGATACAATAATGCTTAGAACTTGAAAAATTAGAAAAGTGTATGCTAGTAAAACTGAACAATATCTTGTGAACATTTGGTAGGCTTTAATTACTTGGATTGGAGTAGTGGTGAGAATGATTATCACTAATACAATGTTGTAAATCTTTCCTGCGTTTGTCACCTGGTACTTCATCCGGCTGACATTTTTCTTACTGGTACAGCTTCCAGAATCTTCAGACACACGTCTTATCCTGCTGATATTTACCCCCATACATTTTTTTTCATATTTAAAGAATCTGACCGGAGCTAATCCTATTATTCTCAGAGCATAAACAAAAATACTTATTGCAGAATGGAGATTATTTAACGACTTTTCAATGCCTTGTTCTTTAATCGATGTTGTCAAATCTTCCATTTTATGTTTTCTAAATAATAACAATAATATAATTTTATTGATAATGTATACAAATTAATATTTTCAAATAGCCACAAGATATGCACACCGAATATCTGACGAATAATCAAGTGTGGTGTATGTCTTTAAGCAGTAAACTATCGAATTACACACTACTCCGTTCGAAGCAGGGCTATACACAATATTTTTCTAAATGATTATAATGATTAACTTTAGGGATGGCCTTAATGGATGGTAAAACGTGTAGAACAATCAACAATAACCATTTTAATTTATATAGAAACCTCTTTATAGTGTTCTGAGTATAAGATACATAATAATATACAATTATTTTTAAATAATCGGAATGCTATGGTTATTTCAAGCCAAAATCTATATTGTCTACGTGTCACATATCAACTCTTTGTTAGTGTTATATTAATTCCATTAACGAAATAGAGTTTAAAAGAAACCTAAGTAAAAAAAATCAATTAAAGTGATGACTTTTTGTTGGCTATTGTGCTTTATAACTGTTTATATCATCATAAATTTAATAGCGTTTGACGTTGTTATATTACAATATTCTGTATAAAACACACTTTGGATAATTGGTATGGTCTTAAAAACCTTTATTCTCATATTATTGTAACGTTATTTTATTTCGAAACTTGTTTTTGTACTCAAGTATAATTTAGCAACAAAATCTATACTAACATTTAGTATTTTATTTGTTTTTTCCTCACCATGTATTAGAATCCATCAGGTAAATAATTATGTGTTTTAATTAATGTAATGGTGTATGGATTAGGAAATTAAAATCCATAGGGAATGTTTACGACTACTTTAACACCAAAGCCAAGATGAATGATTTTTTTAACACCACGTCTTACTACCCGTTCGGTTTATACGTTTATGTACTCATTACGCTAATGGCTTTTTTTTTAGGGATTAGGAAGGTTATACTTAAAGTAAGTGTATCCTAATTTGTTAAAGGGGGAGTGGAAAACCCTCAGTACACCCGACTCAGATTAGAACCACAATCTTCCCCTCGTCATCAATCGAATCTACTGCGACCCGCTCCCATGGCGGAGTTGGCTAACGTGATAGTCGTGTTGAGCTAAACTGCTGAAGACGGGGAGATCGAGGTTCGAATCTCGGTCGGGTGAACTGGGGAGTGGGGGTTCTTAAGTGGTTTTCCACTCTCCCTCCACGTAAATGCGGGTTCACTTCCTCTAATTCAACCTTCCCAATTCCTAATCCATTAGCGTAATTAGTACTTAAAGCGTATAACCTGAACGGATAGTAAGACGCAGTGCTAAATAATAGTAATAATAATAAATAGTCTACTGCGAGCGTAGCGCGTTAGAACAAGCGACCACCAAAGCGGGTCTCAATACATTTTCTTGCAATTGCTTTAAGGGTGCCATGTCAGCATCACACTATAATTGATCTAGTGGGGAAGGGGGTTAACTTTATTTATAAGGACTAGTTAAGATCATTTTGGTCTTTTTACAGCCTCCCTCCAGAAGCCTATGTATGTAGGCCCTACTTCAGACAACGTGATTTATTCAAATCCAACTATCACATAAATAGAATAACAGATCACACGAGCTTGAAGTGTTAGTTTTCGCAACCATCGATGCCATAAATTATATAAATTAATTGAATAACATAAAATAACGAGATTAAACCAGTTTCAGTGGCCACATGGTCTAAGGCTCTACTCTCGTAAAATACTAGACTGCTGAGTACGGGGATATTGGGGTTCGATCCCATTCAGGTGCACTGAGGTTTTTCCCCCTAAATGGCTTTCTACTGTCCCTCCATGCAAATTTGGGTGCAGTTCACCTAAATCAAAAACCTTTCAAATCACTAACACATTAGTAGTTAGTTAATAGGCGTAGAGCCTGAACGGGTAATAAAACGTGGTGCTAAAAAAAATCATCTGAAAGCTTTAAGAACTACTAGTTTTACATATTCTGAAAATTGAAAAATGTCACCTGGACACGGGAATTGAACCCGAGATCTTTGGATAGTTTTACTTCAATGCATTAACAGGCCAATTGAGCTGCTCCAAAGCTGTCATTTTTGGCGATTTTGACAGCTGTAATATACATTCAGTTACCGTCTGTCAATGTTGACCGTTCTATATTTATTTATTATATGAACAAAAAAAATACATTTCAAATGGTAGCACAAATAAGATGTTTAGACAATAGCGTCATAGTAACAATTTAAAATGTTTTATTTATTTAATAAAGTATCCTTACGTTTTTATAGGCCAATGATAGGACTATTAAAAAAAAATCACCCTACTGCATAGAAGTTAGACCTTAGTAACAAAATATTATATTAATTATGTCTTAATACATAAGACAGTGTATAGAAAAAAAGATTGAATAGGTTAAAGCCATTGAATCTTTTCTATATGTATTCAAACTTTTTGAACCCATTAAAAATGTTCAATGTGTTTAATACTATTTAACTAATTTTTATTACAATAAAAAGTTTAATATTTTGGATTAAAGTTTGATTCTCTAAGTTTGGATGTAAACAAACTCTTTTGTAAAATGAAGAGTGGTGGTTTTCATAAAAAAAATAAAGGTTCCATTGACATTTAATCATGAATGATTAGACCAAATGTTTTGAAATGTGACGTGGTTTGGGTCTACTCATTAACCTGATGGCGGGACGCACACATGAATGAATCACATGGACCATGAATGGTCAAATTGTGGAGAGGGGTATTAGGGGTATCAGTTTCCCAGAATGTTGAGATCCCACTGCCACTGAGACTGTGCTGAGTCTTGACGGACGAGAAGAGACAATGAACTAGCTTGTCCCGAAGAAACCCAACGAACCAGTAAAAACAAACACCACATGGAAGTCTTAGAAATGATCTTCTTCCCCCCTTTTTTTTTTATTATTCGCGGGTTTGGTTGTATTATATATAACCTGTCTATGGTGCTGGGAGTGAGTGGCAAGGTGACCTCTAAACAGGGGTGCATCCAAAATTATTGTGAGGGATGAAGATAGGGGGATCATACAGGAGCTGGCTGAGGGGTTCCTGCAAGGGAAATTCTGACGGGAAAAATATTATTCACAATATGAGAGTGATTTAAAATAAATGAGAAGATTTAAAAAAAAACTCATATAAGTTCAACGTTTATTAATGGTTTTTGTTAATTTTTGTTAGTTAAATTATGTGTTAAAAAATGTAAAGTATTATTAATGACAGCTATTGACACGCGAAGCAACTGCCTAACGAGATATAACGTGACAGTATAACTTGTAGTGATTATAACATAATATTAACAATTAGATTTATTTTCTAATTAACTAATAAAAACGCTTGCAGCCCTCTGCCCACCCCCCCCGCTCCTCCCCTACCCCCCCACACTGGATCTACACCGGCCTCTTAAAACTTTCCCTTTATATTTCTTGCACACACACAAACAAAAGTTCCCCATCAATTCTGGGATGTTACAACACAGCACCGTATAGAGAGTATTTATTTAAATATATATAATAGTACAGCAAGAATTGACTAAAGCACAATATTATTCTTTACGAGTGTCTATAATGAAATTGTATGTCATAACCAACAGCTGCCCTTAACATGAATCTTCATGTCAAGGCTTGAAAAAGTATAGAATTTTTTTTATCTCACGTCTTATCACACTTCGGGTTATCAACCTTCATTTACACAACTGATGTAGGGATGAAAAAGGTATGATTTAAAATAAATGTTCAGGCATTTGCGTGAAGAATGAGTGCGAAATAATTTTAAAGATTTTTTTTTTAAACAAATGTAGGCTATACATAAATTACCAAAAATATAAACATACATTTTACATATATCCATATTGGTTAACTGATAGGGATGAAATTCAAGAGTAGGTAACACTTACTATTATTCAGTTTGTAAGTTGTTGTCGATTCGTCTTCTCTTTTGAAATATTAAACAGAGAAAATACAAAGCTGTAAACCTACCAAATGTTATTTACGGATAAGTATCGTGTTCTCTCAATTTGTTACAAGATAATATGTGATGCGGCTAAGACAAACATGCCATAGATCATTTTCTTGTTTTTTATTTCTACCTGAAAATTATACAATTACCTATTAGCCATAATTAACTATAAAACTATTTTTTTAGATAATATTTCAAACATCATGAGGTCACTATCCCTCCCCGCCCCTATCGTACTTCCGCGCAGTTGTGCGGCGCAGGCTGTAGTTACTGAGCCGGTCGCTAGAGCTTGGCCGAGCGAGTTGGCGGGGAACTGGTCCGTCACTTCACTTGGCTTGAGTCGGTTATGAAACGGTCGCTTTTAATGCGCAAGGCAGGTACGAGCCAGAGAAACAGGAGAACTTGGATGTTTTTCATTTATGCCAATGTTCAAAGAGGAAATAAACTGTGATTTCAAAATCCAACATGTGTGTTTCAATCAATATCTATTTTTACCAATTCGGGGTAAACGGTAGCCAAAGTTTAAGACATGGTTTCATTTCCCGCGCAAAACCTTGAGATTGTAGTTAACGTTTCGAACTAACAGATGGCGTTGAAATCTAGAAACCGTCAATTACAACCCGGATTGACAATATACTGTACGTACGCTCTGCCGAACCATTTCTTCGCGCGACATGTGACATGTTTTTCTGGGCCGTTTCACATATACTGAAGAGTTCTTAAGAACAAAGTGCTGGGACAAATATTTGGTCCTAATATGGATGAAATAATAGGAGAATGTAGAAAGTTAAATAATGACTAACTTCATGGTTTGTACATGTTATATCACAAAAGTTAAATTAGCCATGTCATGAATTGGACAAATTTCTGCTCATCCCGTGAAATGTCTTCTTTGGTTGTCCATTTCCCTGACCGTGGAGAAAAAAATCGTCTGGTCCAATTCATCAGGTAGCGCTTGTGTTGTTGCCCAGTTAGTTAATGGACTGGTTATTTCATGAACTGGACTGCTAAAATATTTATCCAATTAATGAACTGGACGAGTTTTTGTGCAGTTCATGAAATTAAAACGCAAAAAACAGGTTTTGTTTTTAAGTCAATTTAACTTTTAAACGTTTTATAATGAAAGGTTAGGTTAAGTTAGGTTAGTTTAATACCTTCTCTTAAAACAAATTCCAGTTAGGCTTGTAATAGAAAGTACAATAAGTTCCAGATCTTGAAATGGGCAAGAGATAATGACAATGTTTCCCAGTTAGAGAAATGGTTAACAGAACAGGCCAGTTCACGAAAATGAACAGAAATTTTCCCAATTCATGAAATGAGCTGTTACACTTTTGGGGTGTAACATATACATCCCAAAATATATTAAGAATATAATAAAGTTATGTTGGCTCATGTGGAATGGAGGTGGGGGGAGTTTGGAGGGAGGGGGCTCACATGGCACGTATGGTTGATAACAGGTGTGAGCACGAAAATTATTAAATGGAGAATTTGAAGATACAAGACTCCTGGTTAGACCAAGACATCGCTGGGAGGATAATATTAAAAATAATAAATAAATAATAAATTTGAGAGAGGTTGGGTGTCAGCTTAGGGATTGGAGGTGCCTCAGGATAGTGTTAAATGGCGAGATTACGTTCTGGCAGCCATGATCCAAGATCTTGTGACATCTGTCAGAGAAATACATACATTCAGTAAGCGTCGACACTTGCTGCAAATAAGCTAGAACTTTCTCCATTTCTAGGTGTTACAGCATTATAGAGGTAAAAATAATTGTCTACCTAATTTTATCTTGACCTGTGTCATAATACTTTTTCTTTAAAACCATCCATGTTCAATTTTTGAGTGTGTGCCAAACCAAGATTCATCAAAGAAAAATACTCCTTTTCTGGGTATGTGCCAATAGTCTTATTGAGTTTTTTTAACTTCTCTTGCTTACGTTTATCTTGTTCATTATGAAGTGACTGGTCTTGGTACGATTGATAATTTTATAAAAGAATTTTATCCTTTGCATATTAGGGTGTACTGTAGACTTGATCATGTTTAAACAATTTTTCTTTCCTTACTTCTTATTCTCATTTATTTATTAAGGCCAGAGAGATTGTTATTTATATGAACATTGACCCAATAAGTCAAACGGACTGGCAAATGGCTTGGCGTATAAAATCATAAAGGAATTTGAGCTCTATGGCAATGTTCTAGCTATGGCTACTTAACTAAATATAAATATCATCCATCCACAACCCAAAGCAAGATCTAGTAAGAATATCCTACCTATATTTTCACTATTCATGCAGAATGAAAGTTACCACGTTTCTTAATATGAACATGAGTATAAACCAAGGATGAACTATTTCTTACATGCCTAGTTAAGGAAATTTATATCACATAAACGAAATTTATAGCAACAATGCCTTAGAATAAATATAGAGGTAAAATATGTTGGAATATTTCCACACTACTTGATTTGGACTTCTCTAAATTTGATTTACGATTTTAATATTCTGCCTTTAAAGAGAATAGAAATCTGAATTTCTGATCAGTCTAACTCATTGTATATTGCTATTATTATTATTATTATTATTATTACTATTGCCATCAAACAATAAAACAAATTTTAGATCAAATGCTAGAGTAAGAATGATGAGAAATTTAACTCACCGCTGCCCTTTTTGGTGCTTTTGTATATATAAATTTGGCAAGGTTAAATGGTTACATTCAAGCATTTGACTATAATAATTGAAGTCTGATGGGGAGAAGAGAGTGTAGAGGAGGTAGATTAAGGAAATATTAAGGAAATCAAAATAACTTAAAGTCGTGTCAGTCAACTTTACTAGTAATGCCGGTAAATCCTATAAATTAGTTAAATAGAAACACTTAAAAATTTTGAATATCATAAATTGTTTTATTGATTCCAAATAAAGCATTTAATTTGTGAGGTGATTGCCAAAATTGTGTTAATCTTAGTAAAACTTTGCAAAGTATTTAAATATCATATGTGGTTTTATATTGATCACGAGCTAAAAAAACAAAAAAACATTTTGTTTGGTTAAGGTTTGATGTATGGCTATAAACATTTACATAAATCTCAAAATTGCAACATTTCTTGTAAAACATCGTTTAAATGAGGTAATTTATTCTTTTATTGAATTTTAAAAAAAACATTATGTTCTAAAATATTTACGGACATATTTATACCTCTCATCTCCATTTTGACGGGGAGCATATTTTGAATAGCAATTGACTTATTAAGTACTATGACGTTTCTGAACTTTTGCAATTCATCCCAGATTTAGCTAAGCGACCCACTTAGCTTTTAAATGATGTAAATAGGACTAGTTAATTTGGAACTGCACAAGAATGACTAGATAGGCTAGAACAGCTCCGAGAGTGGAGAAACACATGGCGTGATCCAGGTTGAAGAACCCTCTGACAGTGAATTGCACCTTCCTATTGGTGACCTGCTGCAGGAACAGCTGTATCTCCGTCATGGTGGACTGGTCCAAGTTCTTCAAGAGGGTCATCTTCTGCAGAACAACGAGGGTGTCACTTGCCTCAGAGCTTGCAGAGTCACAGCTCAACGTCAGGAACATGGCACTAATGATGACAACCAGGGTTTCATAAACGGCTAACGCTATACCTAATGATACCCCATCTCGAAAAGACATATACACCGCCATGTACATTTGAAATATCAGTTCCATGAAATTGGAGAGCAAGCTCACTAGAAGTAAGAGTCCAAATATTCTATTGACATCGCAGATGGCATCGCAAAGACTACTGTGGGCCTCTCTGAGATTCTTTAACCGCTGGGTGCGAGATGGACCTGATGATACTGGAACTGTAGAAAGGAGTATGGAGTGAAGTAGGTTTCTGTCTAGGCTTGAGGGATTATTCGCGTCTTTAGTTTGAGTACCGAGTCGTGCAGTGGGTACTTTCTCTTTCTCAGAAATCTGTGATATATTTTTGTTTAGATGGTAAAATCTTTGTTTGATTAACAAAGCCATATTACTGACAAGTAGATTAAACATTAACTGAACGCAACGGACCAATTGAGTCGTAACAATTAAAGTACCAACTTCTAGCAAATAATCCTGGACAAGCATGACGTCAATTAAAATATAATGGCATTCAACAACTGTTGAGATTAGCATGTGCAGAAAACCAAACTCTATGTTTCTATAGAAGAAATATTTTATTTATTTTGGCCAAAAAATGTGTAATGCTATAAAAACTGTAAAAATACTGCCCTAAACTCGCGCTCACTAGCACTCCACCTTAAACAGGTCATTCAATGGATACGCCGTGACAAATCCATATTTGAAGAAAACCTTTAGTAACTATAACACTAAATGTTTCTAGACCCATGTGTATATGAGCTTTTGTTAATGTTTGGGCGATGGGAATACGCTCTTAGAATATTTGACACCAATTAAAATACACCCTGTACGTGGGTCAGAGACTTTTCAAGAAGGAAAGGAGACCAACTTCCGTTTAGGGTTCATTAGCCAGTGTTAGCGAAACACACACCGCTCTCATTCAACACATCCAACCAGGATTCGAACACTATTATACACGTCACCAACTAGTCATACTGAACGAAGCTAACGTCTTAGTCCGTATGCCCACCAGTGAGGATGCTTTAAAACTAACGAAGCTCTACAAGAGACACATAGACACATCAACCAGTCCCCAAGGCATTAATTTATCAGAGGAAAAGATGAAGCTTTAAGTTTATCAATAAATAAATCCAATTGGCTTAGCTGGGGATCGAATTTAGCGTCCTTAGCTAAAGGAAGAGGCGGTACCGACTGAATTTTAAATGCAGGTGTAAGAAGGGAACTTATTTTAATTACTGTGTCACGTGTTTGGAATGACTGACGAGCCATGTAATATTTATGAGGGATTTAAATAAAACATTTTTCCATTATAGTCACCGACCTTGGAGGGGACAAAACCTGTATCGATGGTCACGCAATCTAAGGCGTTAAGCTTGGAATATTCCAGATCATCGGTGGCGGGACTGTCCAGGCACGAATATAGAACAGGGTGAACGGATGGATAGTGGTTTTTTTTTTCTCAAATAAGATTTATAAGTTTTTTTTATTCCCACTCCATGCTAATGTGGGTGCACTTACTTTTTAAGATCCCTTATTGTATCCTATCGTATAAAATAGCTCCCACGTTAAAAGTGATATAATAATAGTAATAAAAGAACCTGCACAGGTGGATACGTGGTCTCAATCCCAATGCTTAATCTGGTTTCCCCGGTGAGGGGAAGGTTGCGGTTGGAGTCCCAGATTAGTATGCATAGGGTGTTTAGTTTTATAAACATTCTCCCACTTTTACTCTCGTGAATTCATATACACTTCCTTTCAATTCCGCCCTATTCATCCCTACTCCATTATTGTGTATGTTTATAGCCCATACGGGTAGTAAGAAGTGGAGACTTTCTTTGGTACTTGCGTGGTCTAACGCGCTACTCTCTCAGTATACTAGAATGCAGATGGTGGGGAGATCAAGGTTCGAATCTCAGTCGGGTTTATTGAGAGTGGTTTTCCAAAATGGTTTTATACTCTCCTTCTATGCAAACGCAGATACACTTAATATAAATACAACCTTCATTTCTAAAACCATTATCGTATTTAGTACATAAGCGTATATCCCGAATGGGTAGTAAGATGCGGTACTAATAAAATCAATGAGGAGCAAGTATTTTTTACACTTTTTAAGTTATATAGGATATATATAAGGGTGTATCTATTTTACTACTCCCCCCCTTATAAAGACCAACGTTTATATGCCTGAGATAAAGGGAACGGAACTCCCCCACACCCCCCAAAAAATTAAAACTTATTATGGTATTGCCAAATTAAAAAAAAAATCCAGGTAAATTATATAAATTTAGTTATTTTATTAGAAAATTAAACTTAAAGTTTTTGTAGTAAATCCTTGTTGGTCAAGAAATCTATCAAAATGTTAGTTATCGCTCAATCATTCATTTGCAAAGACAACTGTAGCACAGATGTAGGCAAGAGGGGGGAGGAAGGATATTTGGGTACTAGGCTTCACCTTTTCAAATATCAAATAATGATAGTGCAAGTGTTTTGAATAAAATCTTTAAAACATGTTATTGAAATACACTTAGGTTTAGTCTAAATTTTTGAGTCTAGACTTACAATTTCATACGCCTTTAAAATTCCCAATTCCCATGCACATAGATGATAGTTATGATTTTGTTATGTGGGGCCTTTACTTTTGAAGTATATTTCTTATTGTCATACTGATTGACAATAAATATGGTTTGAGAGGGCATTTATATATATATATATATATATATATATATATNAATTATCTTAACTATCACACTTACCCGGACTCTTCAGTAACTAAATGTTCCAGCATTTGTATCTTCAACATCATGCACCACACAAAGTGTCAAAACACTTATTAAAAAAACTATATAAAACAAAAACAAAATATATTCACTGTAAACCAATCACACCTACTCAAATTCACCCGATAAAATAAAATAAAAAATAGAACCACTTTGACACGTATTAACGTATAATCTACTACATGCTGTCATAGCAAAAAAAACAACAAAAAAACACACACACACGGAAAAAAAGGTCAAATCACTATTAAATGGTGTATAAAAAAATAAAATATCCGATCAACTCGTTTAGCGAGTGCTTCCCACACATACGCCAACAAAACACGCATTCACGAGTAATGTGTGACGGCGTGAAAGGGACCACCCCTCATACTCACGCACTATATCCATACACGTATGTGATGTGCGCGCTCAACTTGTACTCTGTAAAATAAAAAAAAAAAAGTCTCTTCTGTTCGGCTAGCGATCCTGCGGTCGATGTAGAACCTAGCACGCTCGTTTATTTACGTTGACTGCAGCGCTCCTAGTGGCGCTACCCGCCAACTACACTTCAGTTGACTGACACGAACTCTCTCAAGACAAAGATAGGAGATACAATATGTTCGAAAGAGTGACAGAGTAGAAGAAAAGAGGGGGGTAGGGAGGGGGAGAATAATACGTTTTAATAGCCATCATTATTCCCAGTGACTACCAACAACGATATTCTGAACGCGTTTACGGAACGATAGGCACCGTTCAATATTAATAGGTCCTTGAACTAGTTGGCTTAATAATACTTAAATTGTGAACGGTATTCGACTAGGTCACGTGAGGCATTTTTGTGGTGAGAGGTCACACCGCTAAAGATACGTTTTGAAAACTTTGGGGAACAGTGGATTTTGGCTTTCTTGGACAGTTTTTTATGCAGAGTTGGGCATATGGGTTAAGGCGTCGGTCTCGTAACTAGTGATGATGATGATGATGATGGAGAGGTTGAGTTTTTCCTCAGGTTACACAGGACACGATAATGCTAGTGCTTTTTCCTCCAAAGTCAACTAAAGCTCCTCTAAAGCTCCGCCCACCCCTTAGATAAGGTTATTAATAATCATTTTGACAAACAAGAACATACCAAAAAAATTGTAAAATTCACTAAGCTAAAAAATATGTTCATTCAAATAAAATTAGCTTTAAAATGAGGGGGAAAAAAATTGATCAAAATATGTTTTTTTTCTTATCACCACGTCTTATCGCCTGTTCAGGTTGTACACATACTATTCATTCACGACCTAAGTTTACTTGGACGACAGCTCAAGATGTTACTATAAGTAGTCCCTAATATATCACGACGCCAACAGCTGACATCTATCACTTTGGATGACTGTAATGAAAACAAATGGTGATATATTAATGTGATAGTTAACCACAGTAATTTAGGCCAATATTATTATATATTTATTAAAGGAAGGACACAAAGTTTATTTATAGTTTAATTCCACTTAAAAAAAATTAAAACCACTATCCCAAAAACTTCTAACGAATATAGCTTCAAAATGGCGACTGACGAATCTAAACCATATGATTGAACATAACGGTAAACAAGTTTTTTACAATGATGCAGATACGCAGTTGATGAAAACATTTTATTCAGTTAAATATTTCAAAATACGATAAAAAAAATCATCAAATAATTTATTGTAAGTAAAACAAAATTACAACAATTTTCTCTTTTCCAAGTAAATACGATGCCTGTATTAAAAGGTGTGCACTATATTACACAAAATCAATAACGTTCCAAAACGAAGAATAAATACTTTTAATTATAAAATATTGTTTCGAGTTCGATAAAAAGAAATTATTTAAAAAAATGAAATAGTATTAGAAAACTTAAATTTACTTTATTTTAAATGTAATATATAATAGGTAATTAAAGATCTTTACATTTATAACAAAACAGTGATCTTTTACAAGTGTTGGTAACCTAAAACCTAAACATATGATTTTCGAACTGTCATCCAGGTAAAAATCAGTCGTGAACGGAGTTTATATCATAATTACTCTGACTATGGATGAGGAAGGAAGCATTTTAGAAGTAATCTACCAGTATTTGTGTGGAAGGAGAGTGAAAAACCATCTAAGAAAAACCACCCGATCTCCCCTGCTTCAGAAGGCCATTCATTCTAAGGCAAGTGTAATGCCTTTGGCAACTCAGCCACTGAAACGGGTAGCATGTTATTAAAAACTTGGCAAATATATAGGCTATTAACTGGTTTGCGTTCACAAAGTAAACAGCCCTTCGATAAAATCTAGCCACAAAATGTTGTATCCGGAAGATTTAGCTTGGTGCTAGTGTGTTCGAATAATATTATGTTCAGCTCTAGCCTGACAGCCGAGATTTGGTTTATACAGGGTGGAAAGTTACACTGGGTGTAGTTTTACAGGCTGTATCATTTATTGACGTTTCCCAATAATTCTTCCAGGGGAATGTTGAAGAAAATTCACATTTCTCAACTCGTTAAACTATTGTAAACTAAGGCCACCCCAGTAAGAGCAGCACAATTTTTTTTTAAACTTAAATGGTTATTATTATTATTATTATTATTATTATTATTAGTACTACGTCTTACTACCCGTTCGGGTTATACGCACTTACGCTCATGTGTAATGGTAGGGTGATTGTGAGATGAAATGGAGGACCTACAGTTTAACGTGTGATCCGAACCACGGTGGAGGCATGGCACTACACATATTCACAAGTTGTAATTAATACACGTCTTGTCAGAGGTGAGGGAAGGGTTTGGTAATCAGATAAATCTGTGCCGGGACCGAGGATTGAACCCTGGACCCCTAGTACAGAAGTCTGACACCTTACCCCTAGATCGCCAGGTCACACACCTAAATGGTACTGATACTTATGTTTGCCCTACGTTAGCTAAATGAACCCTGAATCAACATGTACCATGAAAACTAATTGAGCAATGTTCTTCTAATATAAAAATCCAGATGCACTATGAAAACTATATAGAAATGGGCAGTGGCGGATTAAAAAAAAATTGCACCCCTAGGCACAAGTACAATTATATAAAAATAATTGTTGTTCTGACTTTAACTTGAACTATTTCAATAATGTTAGTCAATAATTTTTAAACGTAATTATTAAAAACAAATTATTAAAATTAAAAATAATGCTATCCAAAATGTACCGCCCCCTAAAGCCGCCGCGCCCTTAGACCCGTGCCTAGTGGATCTATAGTGTAAATCCACTTCTGGAAATGGGTAGATTGCTATGTAATAGTGAAAGAAAGTTATATCGTGACTTATTGTAGTGTGATGGCTGATTTATTAAAACCATATTGCAGATAATTAAGATCAAACCATGTTGAACAACGACGATACGGTAAAGTTTTAAGGAACTACACTAATAATCGCCAGGAGATGAGGTAAACCTTTTGAATTTGGTTCAGTGGTTCCCCAAATTCTTTAGCTGAATGCCCTCCTTGGTATTTCATCAAATTCCCCCGCCAACTTTCCCCTATTTTTTGGTAAAGTTCTAAAAGATCTTAAAATTTTTTTTATTTAGTCACATCTTTTTTTATATAATGGCAGCAAATTGGTATTTTAAAAAAAATGCTGAAAATTAGTGTGATGATTGGAACTGTTTTGTTTTCATAAATTATTATTGAATATTGAGTTTTATGTTTGAAAGAGCACACTTCAAGTAAACAACGCTATTTTAGATTTTTATGAAAGTTAGAGTTGAAAATTCAGTGATGTTCACATAAAAGTGATAAGTATAAAAACACCATTCTAATGTTGGCCAGTAGAACCACATCGCTAGCGCTCACGGCGCTAGTACCGTGAACTAAGGGATTCGAAGTGGGACGTTACACTAGGAACACAACGCATTTTCTATTGCGGAATATTAATTAATCAATTATTATGTCAAATTCCCACATCCTTAGGAGGAACTGTCTTCTGCACGACATCATTGAAGGAAAGGTTGAGGGAAAGAGGAGCTTAGGAAAGAGGAAGCAGAGGACAGGGTGCATTGGTGGTCTAAGTTCTCTGACAAAAGGAATGGACCTGTCGTACGACAGAACACCTGATAATGACATAAAATTCAATCAAATGTACTAAATTGATTATTTTTTATATAAACCACATTATAAAATGTAAAATTTTAAAAATCAAGCTAGACTTCTTCTTTAAAATAAACGAAAAATTGCTAACAAAACAATAATGGCGAGTTTTACATAGACTTCACACTTTCTTTTCTATGTTTCTATGGACTTCACGTCCACCGCGCATGCGCATTCCTATGGGATGTCATTACAAGCTGTTCCTAGCGTTAGTGCCCTAAACTATCTTACGAGATCAACGAGTCCTAAAAGAATGCCCATCCAATGGTTGGTTATAAGGACGGTAGAGGGGATAGGAGAGTCGAATCCGAGGCTTATAGGCGTGAAAATAAACACGCGCATGCGCACAAGTGTCTTACTCTTTGGTTGATCACCTAATTTTCTACAACTGGTAGACAGTATTGCCTATACCACAAGGGATCTTTTTTATTTATATTACAATGGAATACTGATTGAAATGAAAGATGTCTTCAATACTTATCTGATTTTAAACTTTATTTCATAATTGGTCCCCCCCCTCCCCCCCCTCTCCCAACCAAGAAGCGCTTCATGCCAGGTTGGGAACCACCGATCTAAATCAAACATTTCTAACGCACCCATATAGGAACGAACCAGTGGTTAAGGAACGTTTTTATTTGAGGGGGTAGATATAATCATGTGCTGTTATAGAGGATATAATTTTTGGGATTTAAAAAAATACCATGAAAATGCAATAGTTACGATCCCATTTTGCATTTATCTAATTTATTTTAGGCATGACAAACATTAGAATAAATAAACACAAAATAAATTAAGAAAAATTATATCTGATACGGCTCAACTAAAAATTATGAAACACAAAAACTTAAAGAAGGCTTCCAAACATGTTTGCCCTATATTCATTATTTGTGTGACCTGGAGGTCTAGGGGTAAGGTGTAGGACTTCTATGCTGGGGTCGGGGGTTCAATCCCCGGTCCCGGCACAGATTTATCTGATTACCAAACCCTTCCTTCACCTCTGACAAGACAACTTGTGAATGTGGGGAGTGCCAGGCCTCCACCGTGGTTCGGATTCCACGTTAAACTGTAGGTCCTCCATTTCATCTCACAATCATCCTACCATTACACATTAGAGTAAGTGCGTATAACCCGAACGGGTAGTAAGACGCGGTGCTAATAATAATAATAATAATAATCATTATTAGCTATAAAATCACTAACTAGTGTTGCAATTTCAATGTTTGTTGAGGCTCTCAGAGTATACATTAAATAGACACAGGGGATTTAGTCTACGTTGCATCATGTGGAACGAAGATAGTTATTTATGCGTCCAAGCATTGAAAAACTCCTTTCTGCAGTGGCTTAGGTATCTGGTATCCTTATCAGAGTTTTCAAAATCTCTTCAGTGTGTGTGCTACAAGCACATTCTATTTTTATTGTGTTAACTCGTTTTTGTGTGTAAAATGATGATTGGGCCACTGGAACGCAACCATAACTTATTTGTTAATCTTCTCACCAAGATTGGTATGCGGTTATCTGTGTTCACATGAACCAGTTTCTTCCGCAGGATGGTCGGTTACGAATTTTCAACAAGGAGAAATCTCCTTAGTGTCCCTCTTGTATGTTTTCTTTATTCTTGTTATTTCTTAGTTACCATAACGACAGGTAGTTGGGTAGTATCATAAATGTCCAGCTACTACTTAGAAATGTAAAGTTATAGGATGTAATTGGTCATCTGGAGGTGTACTCCTATCTGCCTGCCAAATATAGATTTTCTACCACAGTCAATAACTATTTGTCTTGCTAAACACCCGTCCCTCAGTTTCTTGGATTCCCATAAACAAATTTAAGATTTTCAGTCTTTTATTACTAGTATTTGGAGAGTTCTCTTTACCTGTCTGACAAAAATTAATTTTATATCTTAGCTAAAAAAAAAATTCAATTATAGTTACCCCTTTCCCCCATTTTGAAATTTTCCATGTTAAGATATTTCTAGTTATAAGAGGCAATCATTAAGCTATACCTTCCTGCCAAATTTCAGTTTTTCATCTCATTTGGAAGTGGGTTTTCATTTCTAGACAGATCTAATTTTAACTTTATGAAGGTGACCTGGTGGTCTAGAGGTAAGGTGTCGGACTTCTGAGCTGAGGGGTCCGGGGTTCAATCCTCGGTCCCGGCACAGATTTATCTGATTGCCAATCCCTTCCTTCACCTCTGACAAGACGTGTATTAATCACACCCGTTTTTGATCCCACGTTAAACTGTAGGTCCTCCATTTCATCTAATAATAAAAGTAATAATAATAATAATAAGCTTATTATATATATATTAAAATATATATAGATAGATGACTACATCATGACAACTCCTAGCAGAAACAACGAACGTTGCTCAGTTTCCGTTCGCTCTGTCATAGCGACAGCAGGCCAAGAAGCCATTATGACGATTGTGGAAGAGGAGGGAGTTAAGGGGGGGGGGAGGTGAACACCCAACAAGTGTTAACACGCAACAAATTAGTATTAATAAGCGGGTCTGTAGGGAGACGGGAAGTTCTCGCTGAATGACGGCGCCTAGGACATGACCTTTAGTTTCTATTTCATATCGTCCCTCAACTTTCAGGATGTAACGACAGGCCTTGTGTTATAATTTGTCAGGCGACAGACACTCCGCTCTTTGTATCTGTACTCCCTTCCCCCCCTTTTTTTTTTCAATAAACTCAGACTGGCAGTCTTGTTTGAGGGAGATACATTGATTGGAAACCAATATTTTCTATAAAAAAACCACATCTATTTTGAGTTTTACACCATCAATATTTGTTGGTCGATATTTTAAACTGATGTCTGAATTACTGATGTAGGCATAGTTACATTCTATTGATTATTATCTATCAAAAGTGGCAACTACTGATGATACGACTTGACGTATGAATACGTGAAAGTAGATCTAGATAATTTTTCTAGCTGTCAGATAAGGTCCTTTCTAAGAAAGTTGTATTGTACATCGGCTATGCCCTTCTATCCTAGGTCATCATTACAAATCCACTTCAGAAACAGTTATATTTTATTGATTTTGATTTTTAAAATAAGTTGGTTTTATTAAATAAAACACCCACTTCGGTGGCGTAGTTAGATAACGTGTTAGTTTCGTGTTGAGCTAGACTACCGAGGATGAGGAGATCGAGTTTCGGATTTCGCTCGGGTGAACTTTGGAGGGGAATTTCTTAATGGTTTTCCCCTCTCCCTCCACGCAAATACGGGTTCAATTACTCTATACTCAACCCTCCCAAATCATAGCCCATTAGTGTAATTAATACGTAAGCGTATAACCCGAACGGGTAGTAAGAGGCGATGCTAAATAATAAATTAATAAATATTAATAAATATCAATGATTTGTTTATTAAAACTAAAGACTTAGATAGTGATTGATAATAAAGATGAATGAGAAAGAATAGGCTAAAAAGTTAAATTAAAGCAAAGGGATAATTAATGCGTTAAAACATTTTACAATGAGAATCAAAGCATTAAATAAAAACATACAATAATATGAGTCAAGTGGGGTAAGCTAATAGAGTGAATTACATAGGCCTATATGTATGATTGGCAATATTTAAAAGTAAAACTGCAAGCCAAAAATATAACAAAACAATGGGTGTGACATGGTAATAACAATTAGAATGAAAGTTGGATTAATTAAAAATAAATACAAATAAATATAAACCATTGATACAGTTTTAAAAAAGAGTGAAATATAAAGCAGATAAGAGCATAAGTAAAATAATTTCATGAGACATAACGTGATCGAAAACCGTAATTAAGAGATGGTCATATAATATTAATTGATATAAGTAGAACAAAGTAGCAGAATAATAAATTAAAAGGTTAAATTTAAATCATTAACATAGAGGGAGATTAAGTAGTTGAAAAAGGTAAAATTGGGTGATATGATATACTGAGAATTGGCAATTATTTAAATTAAGGGGACTGATTACATAAAACATTAATGAATAAGTTAAGGGGGAGGGTGGGGGGGGGGGTAAAATTGTTCAAACCAGTTAAAAACAAAAGTGGAAGAGTTAAAATAAACTAATATAATGGAGGCTAAATTGATTAGAAACCTTTTAATTTAAAAGAGATTTTAAAGAAATTCGTATAAACAGGTATCTAAGTTTTGTCTAGAAGGAATTTACGTCCCTTACTCCCTTAGCAGTGTTTCTGTGTTGATGTTGGTTACAGGAACTCTAATTTGGCGGCATGTTTCGGTGTTAATATCAGCGCACCATAATCATGGAGTTCGATAGGTGTTGAGACACGATGTGTAACGAACTAAGATGTAGGTAGACTCAATGATTTGGTTCCACAGCCTCGAAGTTTTACAGATGATGATTTTTTCTCATTGACGTTACAGTACCGATAAGAGCATTGAACTTGAACACCGATATTTATTTATCTGGTGTCCATCACTTAAATCGTCAGGACTGGTTTTCCGGTTACGGTAAGGTCATTAGGTTCAAATCCTATCCAGGTAAATGACAGAAGTTAATTCGTAATTAGTATCCTTCTTTACTTCCACTTAGACTAAATGCAGGTAGATTTTTTTTAAATTCTCAATCCCCCCCCTTGGTTTAGTTGAATGAGGATAGTCCGGACGTAATAGTAAGACGTAGCCACACATTAAACATATTTTTAGGACAGTTTACAGATAACTTATTTTTGAAAATTTGAAATTCGTTAAAATTATTTTAACAATTTGGTTTGAAATGTATACATACTGAGTGTTTATTGTGATTAACAAGATGAGGTGTTTGTTTTTATTAGTAAAATTTAAACAAGGATAGCTTACTGAAAAATATTTTTGAACATTTTCTTCGAATCTATAATAAACTTCATGAACAAATTTATGCGATTGTTTTGTACAATTTATTTTCTTAGAGATCTCAACCCTTTTTTTTATGACATCGAGGACCTTGTGATAAAAACGTCCACACATTCACCTATTGACGTAGGCTAAATTATACGTAAACTATAAACTGCTATCATACTAAGTATTCGACTATAGTCGCATATTTAAACAACTTTTCAATAAAATGGCCGTGTTATTGCATTAACAGGAGTTAAGTAAATATCTCTTTGAAATAAAAATATTCTAATTATATTGTTATACAAACTATGTACTTGTTTCTTATCTGAAAAAGTTGAGCTTAGTCTTGTCTTATAAATTCCTCTAAGAGCGATGTAAATCAGCGCTTATGAGACCGTCTCATTCAAAGGATAACGTGTTACTTAGGTAGGTAATACAGCTTGAAACAGGTGTTTCATTGTAGTGTAGTTTTCTGTATTCTACTTAAGGCCCTTGGCCCTGTCGAGTGAAAGTCTAAAACCTATTTTGTGGGATGGTGTGAGGGAGGGTGAAAGGTGTGGCGTGGCTTCACAACCGACCAAAGTATCCTTCCGCACCAACAAGAACAGATGGATCACGGAAAACGTAGATGGCGCTAGCTACTGGACACGTCTTGGAGAAAAATAATATGTTTGGAAATATCAGTTTTTCTCGAGAATGAGTGAAATTTTTATGTTAATATTTTCAACACATCCTTCTAAGATAATGTATCAATGTTTATTAATTATTTCATTTTCTTATTTTTTTGTTATGAAGCCGACAGTTTTTTATTGAAAAATGTAAATGATATCGATATTTGATCACTGTTAAAATTATAGAGGAGGTGTGTGTATATAAAAAGTATAACTTAATAAACATGCTTCTATTCTTGAACAAGCCGTTTCCGAAAAGAAAATTGCAAAACAATAAAAATTCTTGAAGATAACCGTTTGTTCCCATGACTCTGCATTTCCACGCCAAATGAAAAGGGGCCAAAATCGCCTTGAGAAGGCGTCTAGACAATGAAAACCATTTTAACTAATTATAAAAAAATAATTCAAAATCTTAGTGCAGTTTCGTAGATTTTACTTAAAACCATGTTGACATTTTATATATTTTTTCTGATATATTTATTTTTGTGAGCATATTATGAGTCATTGGATATACCGATTTTAAATTGTATTTTAATAGAAAAAAATTGACATTACAAGTACATAATGTCCACACATCAGCTAGTATAATTTTATTTTTAATAAAAGTTATGCTAATTTTTAAACAGATTATACATGGTATTATTATTATTATTATTATTATTATTAGCACCGTGTCTTACTACCCATTCGGGTTATACGCACTTACGCTAATGTGTAATGGTAGGGTGAATGTGAGATGAAATGAAGGACCTACAGTTTAACGTGGAATCCGAACCATGGTGGAGGCCTGGCATTCCCCACATTCACAAGATGTCTTGTCAGAGGTGAAGGAAGGGTTTGGTAATCAGATAAATCTTTGCCGGGACCGAGGATTGAACCCCAGCCGCCAGCATAGAAGTCTGACACCTTACCCCTAGACCACCAGGTCACCGACATGGTATTAAATATATTACTTGAATTAAAAAATATTGTAATTATTTGTTAGCTTAAATATGTTTTATTCACACACAAAAAAATGACAAGAATACACATGTGTTACTACTAATTTACTAAATTATTTTTCACGTTTATTTTAAACATAAAAAAAATCCTTGATTAAGAAACTGTCAAATTATAGATTTTTTTTACTATCATTGGCATTATGTGATTAATTTTCAAATCAGCTTATACAATTTTAAAATGTACAATATCCACTTGTTCTTATATTTCTGCACAGTATTTTAAAAATATGATTTAAGAAATTTATAGAATTTGTAAATTGTTTAAACGTTCCATGTCTTGTATAATATTTCCCGTGGCTAAAACAATTAAAATACACACAATCTTGTCTCTTGTCTAGCGATGGAAAATTTAACAAGGATTTAGTTTTGTTATAAAAAACAATTTACGACGTACATTTCCTTCCTAGCCATTATTCTTTACAAGATTATCCCTCAATCTTTAAAATAGTTAAAAAAAATTCTTTTTTTTTTCACATTGTCGTTTTAATGGGATGACTGGTCTAGGTGAATGGAGAATCATTATTCATTGGCTACTTTGTAATAAAGATATAAGACCTTTCAGTTGTTGTTGGGGTTTTTTTTTTTAAAGAAAGAAATACAGAAGCTTTGAAATTTCAGAAGCTGGTTTGTACTCTGTGGAATGTTAGCAACATTCAGTAATGACGCCGTCAAAATGACAGCGACAAGTTGTATTTTGTTGTGGTTACCCGCTGGAAACTAGTTATAAAGTATTAGCCATGGATGATGACCTCACAATGGGAGGGAAAACTAACAATGCACGCGCATTAAAAAAAAATCACTATCCTTTAATACCTAACCCAGGTGACCTGGTGGTCTAGGGGTAAGGTGTCAAACTTCTCTGCTGGCGGCCGGGGTTCAATCCTCGGTCCCGGCACAGATTTATCTGATTACCAAACCCTTCCTTCACCTCTGACAAGACATCTTGTGAATGTGGGGAATGCCAGGCCTCCACCGTGGTTCGGATTCCACGTTAAACTGTAGGTCCTTCATTTCATCTCACAATCACCCTACCATTACACATTAGCGTAAGTGCGTATAACCCGAACGGGTAGTAAGACGCGGTGCTAATAATAACAATAATAATAGTAATAATAATACTTAGCCCAATTCGGTGGCTACATGATTTAAGGCATCACTCTCGTAAGAGACTGCTGATGATGGAGAGATCGGGGTTAAAACCATGGTTATTTGTACTGAGGCTGTTTTTTCCGGAAATAGTTTTCTACGCATATCTGGGTGCACTTCCTTTAAATTCAACCTTACTCATCCCTAAACCAATATCGTAATTTGTATATAAGCGTGTTATCCGAACGGATTGTAAGACGCGGTGATAAAGAAAAAGAAGTAAACCTACCGGTTGATGTATTTTTGTAATGATGGATGCAATTTATCGCGCAAAAATTTATCAAAAACATTTTACTAGGAAAAGTTCTCATTTGGTTTTGTTGTTAAAGGTTTACTCCTTAAAGGCTAACAACATTTTAAAATTTTTAGCTTTTAGTGATTAATAATGTAAGAGAGACTAGGGAAGTGGAGGCCATGGGAATTACAAGAAAGTTAGTGAGGAGCATGTTAGCTGTCACGAGGAGGAACAGGATTAGGAATAAAGTTATCAGGGAAAGCGTCGGGGTGGGGGTTGGAGGGACAGTGATTACATGAGATTAGTAGAGGAAGCAAGACTGAGATGGGCTGGTTATGTAGTGAGGATGTAGGATGAGAGTATGCAAAATAAAATTATGGAAATGAGGTATGCAGGGGGAAAAAACCACAAGGGAGATCAAGGAATAGATTAGGTGGAGTAGATAACAGAAAGTGTGAAAATGAGAGGAAAATAACGGAGGAAATTAAATGAGAAAGAGTGGTGGAAGGATATAGGACGATGGAGGCGTTTTACTAATCTAACTCGGCCACAGGCTGATAACACTTGATGATGATGATGATGATGATAATGATGATTATGATGATAATGATGATTATGGTGCTTAGTTTTAATCAAAACTTATATTTTCTCCCCTCCACACCATGAAGGGAACCTCAAAAACGTGTGCTAACAAAGTTAAAAAGAAGAAAAAAGACAATGATTGCCCGTATCGGTTCAAGCCCATTTAAGTTTGATTTTCAGTTGACAGGAGGGTTGGGGTTTGAGTACCAGCAGCGTGCACACCACCTAAGGTATTTCCTAAATGGTTTCCTACTCTTATATATAATATACATTATATATATTAATATTAATCACTCTAATGGGGGTAGGTCTGAAGAAGATATAGCTGTAGAGGAAATATACCTGCATTTTTGTGTAGGGAGAGTAGGAAACCATTTAGATAATTCCTTCAATGGTGTACACGGGGTTTTTTTGTATTATATATTTGCGTATAGCCCTAACAGGTAGTAAGAAGCGTTAGAAAAATAAAAGAAGACAATAAATTGATGCAGTAGTACGGTCAGCCCAGGTCGGTACTTTAGCTTACGATGAAAATGGTTACAACCTATTACATCAATAATCGCCTTTCGTTCCCACCCTCAAAAGCTACCAAAAAGACGAGTAACCAAATCAGAGGCTCTGAAGTAGAGAATTATCCCCTCACAAAAAAGGCTTACTAGATGAATCGCTCTCCCTTGGAGTGTGCGTTTTCAAGTTGCCTCCCGCCATACCAATAGCAGCCCTTTTTTTGTCGACTTGCTAAAGAAGAGGAGAGGGAGGGAGGGAGGGACAACGAACAGACGTTCGTCTCTTTACCTTCCTCCTTCCCAGGGATTTGTTCGGGTGACGCTATTTACTATCCTCTTCTTCCTCATCCCTGCTAACCCTTACTTCTCTACTCTCATCACCTTCGGGACCTTCTGGTCACAGGGGAGATACAACTGGGAAGCGTTGAATACAAACGACGCTGGCTACTTTCTTTCCACTCTGCTACACTCCAGTCCACAAAGAAGTGTCACCTAACGACGCCGGCTACTTTTTATTCTCTTGATACACGCCAGTCCACAAAGAAGTGTCACCTAACGAGGCCGGTTACTTACTTTCCTTTTGATACACGCCAGTCCACAAAGAAGTGTCACCTAACGACGCTGGCTACTTTCTTTCCTCTTGATACACACCAGTCCACAAAGAAGTGTCATCTAACGGAGCTGGCTACTTTCTTTCCTCTTGATACAACACAAGTCCACAAAGAAGTGTCACCTAACGACAAAAGCTACTTTCCGGCATGATGATGACAAGTGTCAGGATTTAATTTTATTTATATGTGTATTCAGTTATTCTGAACTGATTTGATTATAAAAGCATTTGACCTGGAATTACTATATTTGTTTTCACGACAGTTTCAACTCGATAGCTTAGAGCGTTGCGGACCGTTATATCTCAAGATTTAAGATCGAGGTAAATTTAAAGAGATCAATGTTTCGCGGACCATTCCTACAGTAATGCTGTGGACCGAGGTTCGAAAGAAATTGTTCTGGAATATTCTTCCTTTTTTTCTTTAGGTTGCACCTATTTTGCATAATTTTTCTGTTAGGTTCCAGAAGGGAGGGAGAAATAAATGTTTTCGTTGTTGTTATGTTTCATAAGTATTTGCAATAGTGGTGGGGGAACATTTAACAATGGGGAACATAAAATGACGACCGGTAGTCGTTGTAAACAACAAATACATAAATAATTGTCCATCCAAGCATGTGAGAAGATTTTCTAACACATGTGGATGCATTGAGTTTTATATTCTGATATGATACATTAATTTGAAATATATTAAGGGTTGAAACTTGTGATTTTAATTATTATGAAATGAAAATAGATATCACTTGAGTAGTCTACCCTAATTTACATGAAGGGAGAGTGGGAAACAATTTAGGGGAAAAACCAACCTCAAAAGAACCGAATGGTTTTGAACCCAGACCTCCAAGTCTTGAGAAGGCCAGTCTAACACGAAAGTGACGCCTCAGATCGTTTGACCACTGAAAATGGTGCATCATGTATTACTACCCATCTAGGATATCCACGTGCTTGCTCCAACGAGATGAGGATATGAAGTTAGCTTTCGGGATTCGAAGCCCGACCCAATAAGACAAGTATGAGAGACTGACGTTTTTTCCGGGTCACTCAGCGTTGCAGGTTGACCCAGTTTTTTTTTCAGACCAAGAGAATAATCTAATTATGACGATTGTTTTTATATTAATGTTTCCAACTTATGGCCTGAGCCAGTCAGTGCTTTATTCAGGCCATATATTTTCCACTACCGGCCTGCTAGGCCTGTCGTAGCTTCGTATGCCTTATAATCTAACTTAAGACTAGGACAGATGCAACATCCAGTCCCCGGACATTAATTTATCAACGTGAAAGCGTAAACCCAAATTTTTACCAATGACAAATTTTTGGCCATGCTGGTAATCGAACCCGGGACCATCAGCTCAGTGGGCAGACACTCTACCGACTGAGCTATGGCTATGACGTGTGGGTTCAATTTTATTTCAAAGGCGCCTGTACAGGCTAGACACAGACAGACTGCATATTGTCCTTACTGGGTATTGAATTTCCTACCATGAATACTTGCGAAAGAGTAAAAGGAGTTAGGATAGGCTCACAGGATCAATAGAATATTTCGGGGAGAAACACGAAAAAAAGATCTGATATGTATGTTTTTTTTTCTCGAACCCTCGGAGAAAGATGTGTTGTGATCGTAAAAAAATCATATTTTGAGAAATGTCAAGCGGTCAAGAGAAAGTATTGTTATCGTCAAAAAAAACGACAATATTTGGATAAATGTCAAGAGGTCAAGATAAAATATTGTGATCGTCAAAAAACAAACAATATTTTGATAAATGTCAAGAGGTCAAGATAAATAATTTTGATCTTTAAAAAAATCCAATATGTTTATAAATGTCTAGAGGTCGAGAAAAAGTATTATGATCGTCAAAGAAATAAGGAATATTTTGATAATTAATGTCGGCGTTTCATGAACATTTGAAACCGAAAAAGTGATTTTCACGATATCATCTGTCTATCTGTATATGTGTATCTGGGACTAGATACATTTTACAGATCGGGCTAAGACTTGGTATTTAGGGTTTTCATAAGGTCCCCCCGAGGTATTTTTAGAGTTAGATAGCCAACCCTACAATTAAGGGTACTATACTGAAAGGCAAAAAAAAAGAAAAAAAAGATCAATTTTCTCAAAAGCTGTTCTAACGATTTCGATCCAATTTGTTTCTAGGCACCGATTAACTTTACAAACAAAATGACAGTTCTTATTTTCCCATGATAATGATTTCAAGGGTATTTTATATAAGCACAAATTTTCAATTTTGATCCTATCTACGCAACTATTTTAGTTAATAAATAACTTATCATTGTAAAGTTGTAGTACTATAAAAAAAAAAGATTATTGGAAATATATTTTTATAAAACCAATAACTTCTGGGCTATAAACAAACATATATTTTAATGGGGGTATTAGAAAAGTGAAATTGATTGCTATACTCTTTGGTGGACAGAAATGTTCCTTTTTTCTCAATATGTCTATAACATTGTGTATTATTTCATTTGTTCTCTTTGGTGGACAGAAATGTTCCTTTTTTCTCAATATGTCTGTAACATTGTGTATTATTTCATTTGTTCCCTTTGGTGGAGTTTTTCTGCAACAATGTATTTTAATTAGTTTCACAAATCTTACTAGTTTTTATAAATTAAATTTCTCTGTTTTGAGATAAAAGATGGAGCAAATCTGTGCAATGCACCGTACCAATTATTCTTATTTTTATTAAATCCACTAAGTAGGCAACCTTTATATCTCTACATAAAAATATGTTAAACAATTACTTTCAACAAAGATTCTCGGAGTTCTGTCAAATAGATTTTCATAATTATTTTTATAAATTAAGGCTTATATATGTTCAATAATTTCAAGGTGACTTGATGGTCTAGGGGGTAAGGTGTCCTACTTCTGTTGTGGGGCTCCGGGGTTCAATCCTCAGTCCCACCACAGATTTATCTGATTAACAAACCCTTCCTTCACCTCTGACAAGACGTGTATTAATCATAACCGGTGAATGTGGGGAATGCCAGGCCTCCATCGTGGTTCGGATCCCACGTAAAACTGTAGGTCCTCCATTTCATCTCACAATCACCCTACCATTACACATTAGTGTAAGTACGTATAACCCAAACGGGTAGTAAGACGCGGTGATGATAATAATAATTGATAATAATAATAATAATTTCAAATTTTCACAATATTGAAAGAGGAAGACACAATTATTTCAGAAAATGACCATTTATTTCGTTAGCCATTTCTTACTGATTGTAATATTTACTTAGTAAAAAGGTTTTTAGTTGGAGGATTATAATATTCAAGTTTACAACTTTTAAACTGTGAAGTACCATCTATAATTTATGTTAATCGGTGAATGTAGGGTAGATATTATTAAAAAAAAGATTTTGATGTCATAAAAAAAATTCGGGGTCTCTTAAAAAAAAAGTCTTGACTGAAGATTCGTCCCAAATAATAATAAAACGTCCAAACCTACGCTTGCCAATACTACATAACTTGTGACATGTACAAGCAACAAGAAAGTTGACAAAGACTATTTTCAGTCTAATTACTACTTGTTATGGCTGGTTTTTTCAAATTTATAAACTTTAGAAGAACGTCTTTACCGCAACTACGCACTTAACTAAGTGACTTCCTCCCCTCTGTCTCTAACCCCTCAACCCCTTATTGACAAGAACGGTTTTTAGGGGTATTCCCACCCAAATCAGTCAGTACCTTAGATAATAAGGATATTATATTAAACCATCTTTCTCCATCACTGACAAAAAAAAAGCGAGAAGCGTTTAAAAAACATATCCATTAATTCCTATCTTTTTATATAAAAACATATTTCTTTATACGCGAGATCACACAACATTTATCGGACATATATTACAAAGGACCAGCTTTAACTCATATTTTTACTCTTGTTAAAAAAAAATAGGAAGAAAGAAGAAAAAAATATTAAGTGTAGGAGGCGAGAAACAAGAAACTCTCTCACACAGAAATGATGAAAAAGTTGTACGTTCGTTTTGCTTCAAGTTTGAGCGCATAAATATCTGAGGAAACACGCGCATCAGCCACAACTTACAAAAATTACCATTGCAAATTTATAGTATAGATGAAAAAAAAAAAAGACGCTTAAAAGAAAGTGGGATATATATCCATATACCTCTTCGCTTTTGGCTCGTAATTTAATCAGATATTTCACGTAAATCTTCCAAGACTAGAACTTTTCTTTTATAACTCTTACCATTTCCTTATATCCTTCCATTGAGTCCTCGGACGTCTCAATTATTCAAAGAGTGGTGGGTGGCCTGGGAAAGGGAGGGGGGGGGGGAGTAAGTTTGGCAGCAGGAATAAAGTAAAGGTGTCCTCGGTGTCAGGTTGGTATCACCATTTCCCGTGCCCGTCGACAATAATCGTAAATATAACGAGATGTATCTTACAGGCGGATATTGATGTTGATGTTAAACCGCGCAATGTTAACTATAGCGGGATTGTCGTACGAAGGCAGGAAGGGATTTGGTAGCAATCGGTGTTATTATTATTATTATTATTATTATTTAGCACCGCGTCTTACTACTCGTTCGGGTTATACGCTTTAAGTACTAATTACGCTAATGGATTAGGAATTGGGAAGGTTGAATTAGAGGAAGTGAACCCGCATTTACGTGTAGGGGGAGTGGAAAACCATTTAGGAAAAACCACCCCCAGTTCACCCGACCGAGATTCGAACCTCGATCTCCCCGTCCTCAGCAGTCGGGCTCAACACGACTAGCGCGTTAGACAACTACGCCACCGAGGCGGGTGCAATCGGTGTTAAAATACAGTTTTCACGCAAAGGACCTTATAGAAGAGCTACTATTTTAACGTTGTCATACATAAGCTCAAACCGCCTCTATGAAGCTACGACAGGCCCAACAAGCCGGTAGTGGAAACATATATGGCTTGAATAAAAAACTGATCCAGGCTGGAAACAGTAATGGATGCAAAAAAAAAAAACCTCAAGTTTATGGCAATACTATTTTTTATATCACCACGTCTTACTACCCGTTCGGGCTATACGCTTATGTACTAATCACGTTAAAGGTTTAATGGATTATGAAGGTTACAATGAAATGATGTTTCCCCACATTTGCGTGGAGGGAGAGTGGAAAACGATTATAGGAAAACTACTCTCAGTACAGCCGACTAAGGTTCGAACCTGCATCTCCCCTCCAACGGAAGTCTAGTCTACTGCGATAGTAGCGCCTTAGACTATACGGCCACTGAAGCGGGTGACACGATTATTTAATTTTGAAATAACTCTTTCGTGGATACTAAACAGACTCCATTAAATCTGTCCACACATGTTTTCCGAAATATCCTTCTTCGAGGCACCCAGTCTAAACACCCGAAGAAATAAAACGTGACAACAGACGAGAGGGAAGGTTTTTCATCCCTTAAAAGATGAATATTAATATTTATAAAGAACGATAGAAAAACAACAACAGCTTTATGAACTACAGACTAAACATGACTGGCGAGTCTTGAGGAGTTGCTTTTTTTTTATGTTTATTACTCTTCCTATGTTACTCAACATAGGAGAACCTTCTTCCCAACCAACATGAAGGTTAGAACTGAAAGACATCACTGTCAAGGCGTCAGTAACATTAAGAGGGTAACTTATGATATTTAATGTTCAAGCCTTCACAAAAATACATGAGTAGATCTTTAATTTTTTCCATTCATCACACAATTATTTTACAAAGGGCCGTTCTTAAATTACGTAAGAGGATTTGGAAAGGGGGGAGGAATAGGGAGGGACTTAGTATTTTCTTACGTTTTCTTAAGAGGGGGGTGTCAAAATCCGTAAGGTTTTTTTTTTCGATGTTTATGGTGAGACAAAATCTAAAGAAAAAAAAATGTCAGAAAATAGATATAGTAATTATAAAATTTCTCTTATATTTAATTTACTTACAGCGATTCAATTTTTCTAAAATTTCATATCATTAGCGTTAGTAAAAATCATTATATCTAAAAATAACCAAACGATTAAAAATGAGCTAATTTACCAAATCGTAAGAAATTACTCAAGGAAGGTGGAGGGGGAGGAGGTTGATGGAACGTGTAACGATCCTTAACGTGGGGGGGAGAGAGGGTCGAAAATTATGGGGAGGGGGGCGGCCTTACGTGAATACCAAACAAATTGTCCGCCAAGGGGTTCCGTCCTTTTATCCTTTGTGATTAGACAATATTTACTCTAATTGTGTAAGGATGAGGAAGGTAAAATTAAGACTAAATATACCTACATTCGTGTGGAGGGAGAGGATAAAACCATATGTGAATAAAACCACCCTCAGTACACCCGGTGAAGAATTGAACCTTAAGCTCCCTAGCACTGGAAATCCAAACAGGACGAGACTAACACCTTTGTCCTACAATTTTTATCCCTGTGTCTTACTACCCGTTTGGGCTATACACCTAAATATATGTACTAACTACTATAATGGGTTAGAGATTAGAAAGGTCGAATTTATATTAGGTTAAGTGTACCCGCATTTGCTTGGAGGGAGAGTGGAAAACCACCCTCAATACATCCGACAGAGATCAAACCTTATCTCCCCGTCCTCAGAGGTCTAGTCTATTGCGAGAGTGACACCTTAGACCATGCATCCACTGAAGTGGGTTACTTGTTTAGTTACAAATTAAATGAGATGCTATATAAAATTACTATACTTACTTTAAACATTTAAAACAGGTTTTTCTATTTTATTCTATTACAATATTTTGTGAATCGTCTTAGTATTGAATGTACAGGCCATTCGCCATAGGAGTGTTGGCAACTGACAGTTATAAAAGTTACCCAATATACTCTAATGTATCCATTCGCCAAACCATATGATTTGCAAGACCATATGTTGATTTTTGGTTACTTTTGGCAGCAAAAACTTTCACAACAGACAATTAATTTTTACATTACTAAAACACAAACTTATTAAATCAACCGTTTGGATTTTTTTTTGACTGAAGTGGCATCTAATTCATTTAAAAACGTTTTACAATTTGATTAATAAATTTAGAGTTTCTGTATTTTTGTATTTGCTCTAATTTATTTATTCAGCATCTTAAATGTAATATTTATACATAATTGACGGTTTTTATGCGGATTAAATTTATACTTGAAAAGGGGACAAAGTTCTAACTTTATTACAAATACACCTCCCCCCTTTTTTTTAGCATTTTCATTTCTTTCTGAAAATATAGAATTTAAGGGGAATATAAAAACACCGGCATAGGCGGGTAAGAGGACTAAATGTTACGTCACAATATAACACCCATCCACCCCACTATTTAAATTATATTTTTAATTGTAGAACAAATATAACCCCTTTTATTGAAACGTGTTCGTACGTGTTCTCCAAGCTCAAACATCGAAGTACATGAGTTGATAGGTGACCTGGTGGTCTAGGGGTAAGGTGTAGAACTTCTGTACTGGGGGTCCGGGGTTCAATCCTCGGTCCCAGCACTGATTTATCTGATTACCAAACCCTTCCTTCACCTCTGACAAGACATCTTGTAAATGTGGGGAATGCCAGGCCTCCACCGTGGTTCGGATTCCACGTTAAACTGTAGGTCCTCCATTTCATCTCACAATCACCCTACCATTACACATTAGCGTGAGTGCTTATAGCCCGAACGGGTAGTAAGACGCGGTACTAATAATAATACTTCGCCCCTTTCCCTCTGATACGCGTACGAAATTTATGGACAGCCCTTAAATGGTTAAACGGTTTCACACTCTCCTTCCCCGCCCATATGGTAATATTTCCTCCAAAATAATATCTACCATCCTTATCTTAACCCATTAGCGTTATAAAAACGCGTATAACCCGAACAGGTAGTAAGAAACGGTGACAAAATAAGTAAATTTAAAAGGATTTTTTCCCCTACATATCTTCAACTAAAGTTAAAGAGACTAAACAAAAATGCAAGGCCGAAGCTGACGGGGGTGGGGGGTGTTAAAACCCCTCGAAATTTTATTAACAAAATATATATGGCTTTATTCATGGTTCAAACAATATCTAAATTAAGATACAAGTACAAATTAGGGGGCTGTGTTACCATAAAAAAAGTACTTCAGAGAGCTTCTAGAGGTGTATAATATCTAGAATTTTTTCTAGCCTTCGGCAGTTAGCGGGTAGTGTTGTCTTAAAAAAAATGGGTGTGTGTACTTATGTACGCGCGTAAGAAGTTATACTTCTTTGGCATCATTAAAAAATTAAAAATAATTTAATAATATTTAGTATTAATTATATTAAATAATAATATTTTAATTTATATCAATAAATAATACATACGGATAGTTAACCTCAATTATATTGGAGCACTTGAAAAAGTCTATAAGCACAATTTTTTTCACTAATATTTACGAATAGTAAATAATATTAATCAAAATATTCAATTTAAATCACTACTGAATATAATTTATTAGCACATATATAATTCGCACTTGTATGAAACTAAAACACGTGTTGTGAATGTAGAAACTAGAAACATGTGGATAAATATTATATATATGAAAACAGTGATCAGAGGCGACGAGCGTACCA
>CABFVZ010000399.1:252484-267916 GCA_902151445.1 Timema monikensis
CTCGTCGCCTCTGATCACTGTTTTCATATATATAATATTTATCCACATGTTTCTAGTTTCTACATTCACAACACGTGTTTTAGTTTCATACAAGTGCGAATTATATATGTGCTAATAAATTATATTCAGTAGTGATTTAAATTGAATATTTTGATTAATATTATTTACTATTCGTAAATATTAGTGAAAAAAATTGTGCTTATAGACTTTTTCAAGTGCTCCAATATAATTGAGGTTAACTATTCGTATGTATTATTTATTGATATAAATTAAAATATTATTATTTAATATAATTAATACTAAATATTATTAAATTATTATTGTTAAATATTTATTATTGGTTATTTAATATTTACAAAATAAAGAAATAAAATTATTTAATGATGCCAAAGAAGTATAACTTCTCACGCGCGTACATAAGTACACACACCCATAACGCGCTACTCTCGAAGTAAACTAGCCTGCCGATGAGTGAGACCCGAATCTCGGGTCTGATGTACTGAGGATTGTTTTTCCAAAAGGGTTTTCCACTCTATTTCCATGCACATTCGGGTACATCTCTTATTAATAAAACCTCCCTAATCCTCAAAACAATTAGTACATAAGCGTATAAACCATACGGATAGAAAGAAGTGGTGCTAAAAAAAATAATTTCTAAATGACTATTAAACTTTTAAAAGCTTGTTTCATTGAATAGTGAAACTAATTATTTATCCCCTTAAATTGAAAAATGAAAACTTGACATGGGAATTGAACCCAGGGCCTTGTGTTTGGTACGCCAATGCTCTAACCACTGTGCTACTATTAACCCTAAGCACGGGACGACTCATGGATAGCTTAGTGGGTTGGGTATTGGAGTACTAAGTCAAATATCTCTGGTTCAGCTTGTACCGGTGTCATTTTTCAATTAAAAAAATTATATTTAGATGTATCTGTGAACGTTACTAAGAATATATATTTATATTGACTATTTAATCCACTAAAAAGATTTAATTATATTTCAAATAAATGTAAGGCCTATAACTAGTTGTTACTGTTTAATGCTATTGTGCTATTAATTATTTATTTATTTTAGCACCACGTCCTACTACCCGTTTGGATTATACGCTTAAGAACTAATTACGCTAATGGATTAGTAATTGGGAAGGTTGAATCTAGAGAAAGTGAACCCGCATTTGCGTGGAGGAAGAGTGGAAAACCATTTAGGAAAAAACACCTCAAGTTCACCCGACCGAGATTCGAACCTTGATCTCCCCGTCCTCGGCAGCTCAACACGACTAGCACGTTAATTAACTACGCTACAACGCTACTACGCTACGTCGAGCTATTGTGCTTTTATTTTCCTTTGTGGCTGCGCAAACTGTTATTCTGAATGATACTTTTTTGTATCATCGCATCTTACTACCTGTTCAGTTTTATTCTCTAATGGGATAGAGAAAAGGAAGGTAACGTTTTAGAGGTAATCAATCTACCAAAGTCTGAGTGGAAAGAGAGTGGGAAACCAATTTTTTTCGAATACCCCAGTAGGTTTTTTAATTTATATTTGAGGTATTTAGATTGTTCTTTGTGAACAGACTGATTTCATCAGCATACGAGAAAAATTATATGTGCAAGAGCAAAAGGGTCTACCAATTTTTCCGGGAAAGGTATATTTTTACAAACTTTCCAAGGTTCTTTTATACGCCACAATCGACATAGGATCAACGGCTTTACTTCCCCTCCGAAGGAAGTTGTGCAATGGATTTTTATTGCTCAGTAAAAATCCGTCGACTCAAGTTTGTGTTTGAACCCACGAATATCGAGTCCTGATCAGGAGAATTTTACCTCAAGAATACCAAGGTCAACATCCTCAGTAGACCCGACTTGGATTCTAAACCCAGTTTCCTCGTCTTCAGCAGTTCTCTCTTCTTTTTCTTTTTTTTTCTTTCAATATAAATATTTAGCTAAAGGTCATTTGGGATGAGTTTATGAAACTAAGCCTTAAAAAGTTTTTGAAACCCTACTTTTTAAAGTTTCGATGCAAAAGAATCAGCCATAAAAATATGTTCTGTGAACGACTATTTCCAACGAGCAAACAAACAAGCTCTTATCATCTCGAGTTGGGTTATCAGCATCAATGCCATCCAGAGCCTCTGACGTCATACATACCAAGGAGGGGTGTTATACGTTGATCCCGTGGCGCAGCTGATACGAACATGGTCCCCCATTTCTGCGAGTATGATTGCGTTCCCAATGATTGCGGAGTAATTATCTTGTAATTAGTGCCTTATCCCACTCGACACAATACAAGCTCTAAGGCCACTTCAGGGCTGGGGAGTGACGCCCTCTCTATCGGAGAAGATACGGGTGGCCGGCCATACGTTGCAAACATTTAGCCTCAATTTTTGATTCCGTTCACATGGTGACCTGGTGGTCTAGGGGTAAGGTGTCAAACCTCTGTGCTGGAGGTCCGGGGTTCAATCCACGGTCCCAGAACAGATTCATCTATTGCCAAACCCTTCCTTCACCTCTGACAAGACGTGTATTAATTACAGCTTGTGAATGTGGGGAGTGCCAGACCTCCACCGTGGTTCGGATTCCACGTTGAACTATAAATCCTCCATTTCATCTCACAATCACCCTACCATTACACATTAGCGTAAGTGCATATAACCCGAACGGGTAGTAAGATGCGGTGCTAATAATAATGATTCCGTTCAGAGCCATAACTTACTTTCCTATCCAGATGACTATTTATTTTTTTCTGACATTTACGAAGAATTACTAGAATGTCAAGTAATGTTATCTGAATTTGTCACTTATGATATCAATAACAAACAACACCTTAGCGTAGCGCGTATGTTTAATGAACTAAGGCTACCCGGTTCCCTTCCCAGCATGGCCGAAATATGTATCATCAGTGAAATTGGGGTCGTCTCGTTTCACAATGATGAATTAACGGCTGAGGACTGAATGTTGTGTCTGTTCTAGATTCAAATTTGCTTATAAATAAGTCGTGTTCTGATATAATCAGTCGGTTCAGTAATTTACGCTAAATACCTCAATTAATGTAATATTAATAATATTAATTAATATCAATACAATTAATGATCAATGAAATGATAAAATGTAATCAATTTAGTCACAAAAAGTATGTTTCTAATTTCTTAAAAGGCCCTTCCAATTGGACTCAACAAAAATTCTACTAGATATAGTCCAGCCAACTATTTTTTGGCAATCCCTCGACAGCTTTAGATGCTACAAATGCTACTTTAATGAATTCATAGATGATATATCTCGTATTTGTCAAATGCTCACTCTTGTCTATCAGATCATGGCATGTGTGTGTGTGTATTTTACACTTCTGTCGACTTGCAGGTGGTCCAGGGATCTCATGAAACGCGTCCGTAACGGGGTATGATGAACAATTTCACGAGTGTTAAAATTGAGTATAAGGCACGTGACTTGACCAAGGACTTTATGGATAGCGTCTCTCTCGCTTTTTATCTTCCACCATGACCAAACAAGGGTAGTTCTTACACAGGGCTCATTTGAATGACGTCTTCCCCACTCACCCTTCCCCCTCATTTGATTTAGGTTTTATTTTTGCACCTTCTTTTATTTTTAACAATTTCTTTGTCGTTAGTTTAAATTTGTTGGCGAAGGTGACTTGACTTTCAATTAAACTTGATTCGAAGCCCTGCTGTGATATATTTAACAGTGTAATGAATTTTTTTTATTAATATCGAATTAAAAGTTCATATATTTTTGACATGAAAGACTTTTTTTCTCGCTTTTATGGAAAATAAACGAAAAAGAGAAGAGTAAAGGAAAAATCAAGGAAAAAAAAAAAGATGGTACATTAAATTTTTAAACTACAATAAAATGTAAGAAATCATAAAAAAAAAGTCAACATATTCCTGGTTCATCTAAAAAAATTTAAGTGCTCCACGTCTTACTGCCAATCCAAGCTATTTATATATCTACTCGAGTGGATATCCCCCAGCAACAATACACCTTTTATATTGCAAATAAAGTATTCATTCCTTTGTTCTATAGTTTGGTAAAGAAGGGTGCCCACACCCTTCTTGTGTTTATGTCGACGGGTCGTTTTACAGCAAAATAATGACAGACAGAATATTAATTCTGGATATAAATGTTGAGGGCATGGTTTTTATCTTATGACTCTGACAGAGAAAGTTGGGTTCAATTCCAAAGGGGTATACTAGTAGCTCTGTGAACAGTAGACCTCGCTTCCTCCATTTTATTATCGTCACTACAGTCTTACTAGTAGTTCTGTGAACAGTAGACCTCGCTTCCTCCATTTTATTATCGTCACTACAGTCTTACTAGTAGTTCTGTGAACAGTAGACCTCCCTCCATGTTATTATCGTCACTACAGTCTTACTAGTCGTTCTGTGAACAGGATGTCAATCTTGCAATATATATATAAGCCTTAGGTGCTCGATCGATTGCTTGGAATTTTAAAATCAAATCACTTGAGATAAGCTATTAAACTTTTTTTTACGTGTTCGCTTTATTGTAACGGATATTCAGATTTAACAATATGTTCACACAACGTATAAACTCGATTCAAACAACATATTTGCTAAATTTCGTTGAAATTAGCTCACACATTTGGAAGTTATTGCGTAGAAAATATCTGTACATAAAAACTAAAAGATGAAATTCCAAATAGTCAAGTTAAAACAGAACCTCGCTTCTCTCACTCAATTATTTTAAATATAAACTTCATTATCCTTAAAGGTAGCCGGCTTACCTTGCATGTTCCCACTATAGTGGAGCTTATATGACAGTGTATTTCGTCAAAGTAAGAGAGTAAGCTTTCACCGTAAACGGAGTGTACATGGATGTTTTTATATCCTTTTTAAAGGCAGGTTCTAGTCCATTTCTTTTAAATCCATCCGCCCTGGTTGGCCCCTTTAGTTTCATTCTAAAACAAGTTTATTTTATCGACTTACTCAATAACTATTCAGTCTTTAAACAAAAGAATTTGCAAATATATACGTAATGTATTGTGTTTTTCTTTAACATTTATCGGCTATTTAAATTCTGTGGAAATCAAAATCAAACAGAATGCAAGTAATACATTTTAAGAACGCTTTCATGATTCTCTGTCTATAGAAGTTAGAATCAGCATTAAAAAAAAATTAAAACATTTGTTTAATTCAAGAGAAACCAATATAGAGATAAGACTTGCATCTGAAATTTAAGGTGGAATGTAAATACAAATTGAGTGTTTCTGCAAGTTTTTATAACAATTTTATTTTTCGACCCAATAAATCAAATTTTGTTTCTGTATATTCGTTTAGTTTGATTTTATACACAAGTATTCTCAAGAGAGCTTGAATATCTGTCATAGGCATTACATAATATGACCATTACTTTTCCTCTTCATTTAAATGTTTCTGTTCAGATACCACGAGGATCATGACAAATATGCAATTGTTGAGATTACTAAAAAAAATATTTAAAAAACTGTGTCAGTCCACAACTGAGCAATACTTAAAACTTTATTTATTTGAGGTATTTAACGTGCACTTTCTGAACCGACTGATTATATCAGTAATAATAATAATAATATTATTATTATTAGCACCGCGTCTTACTACCCATTCGGGTTATACGCACTTACGCTAATGTGTATTGGAAGGGTGATTGTGAGAAGAAATGAAGGACCTACAGTTTAACGTGGAATCCGAACCACGGTGGAGACCTGGCATTCCCCACATTAACAAGAAGTTTTGTCAGAGGTGAAGGAAGGGTTTGGTAATCAGATAAATCTTTGCCGGGACCGAGGATTGAACCCGGGCCGCCAGCATAGAAGTCTGACACCTTACCCCTAGACCACCAGGTCACCTAATAATAATAATAATAATAGTATTTAGCACCGCGTCTTACTACCCGTTTGGGTTATACGCTTTAAGTACTAATTACGCTAATGGATTAGGAATTGGGAAGGTTGAATTAGAGGAAGTGAACCCGCATTTGCGTGGAGGGAGAGTGGAAAACCATTTAGGAAAAACCACCCCCAGTTCACCCGACCGAGATTCGAACCTCGATCTCCCCGTCCTCAGCAGTCGAGCTCAACACGACAAGCGCGTTAGCCAACTACGCCACCGAGGCGGGTATTATATCAGTACACCAGAATTTCTACGAGTGAGTGAGAAAGAGCCTACCTATTTTACCGGTAAAGGTATTGTTACAAAGCTTCCAGGGCTCTTTTACAATCCACATGGAACCGATGGCATAGCTTCCCATCCGAAGGAAGTTGTGCTACTGATTTTTATCGTTCAAGAAAAATCGAGTGACCTCATCTGGTTTTGAACCCACAAACATCATGTCCTGAGGCGAGAACTTTACCGCAAGACCACCATGATCGAATTTTAAATCAAATACACCGAGTGGATGTCGTATATTGGCGAAGATATTGCCAACTTCTGTGGATAGAGGGGTGTCATTTGTTTGGAACAATGAACCTTCCAGACGTTAATCTCAGTTTTCTAGACTGGCACCACTACTTTTTCATTCAGATATCTCCTCAACTGTCCTCACAAGGCTGAGTTGACCCCGACCCACTGCTTCACAGAAAAAACTGAAAGTGCTGGGGATCGAACCCAGAAATACTGAATCTGTAGCAAGTAACTCTAACGACTAGACCACAGAGGTGATCTGAGGTAGCTAACTACTAAATTGTGGAAAATTTAACTAATAATAATAATAATAATAATAATAATTAGCACCGCGTCTTACTACCCGTTGGGTTATACGCTTTAAGTACTAATTACGCTAATGGATTAGTAATTGGGGAGGTCAAATTATAGAAGTGAACCCGCATTTGCGTGGAGGGAGAGTGGAAAACCATTTAGGAAAAACCACCCCAGATCACCCGACCGAGATTCGAACCTCGATCTCCCCGTCCTCAGCAGTCGAGCTCAACACGACTAGCACGTTAGCCAACTACGCCACCGAGAGCGGGTAAAATTTTTTAACTAAATGTCTCTACTGAAGCGGTAATTAATTTATTTTGGCCAAAATATTGTATGAATACTATAAAAATTGCAACAAAAAAAAGCTTTGACTACAGTTTTCTTACGTCCCACCTTGAAAATCTCCAAGAACAAGAAAGCGAAAACATTGCAAGCTCAGTTTTGTTTTCTATAAACAATTCTGTTTTCTGGGCGTTCACACTCATTCGTAAATGACGTGGTTTTACTGTGTTCGATCGAACGCCGGTATTTAAAATTAACTTTTGGAGTGGTTCTGAAGTGTTTCCACCTCATTAATCACTCGCGTTTAGGTCCTTACTTGCTTGTCCCCTATTTAACCCCCTTTTAGGACCCCCTTTCAGGAACCCATTCTCATTCATGTCTCTCAATGTGGGTCGTGGAGGGAAGAATCGGTGATACAGAACGTTTTTTTAAAAAAGTTTTACAGTATTAACAACAGCTGACAGCTGTCCGCGCCATACAGAGAGCGTGAGAGGGGAACGGGAAATTGGGGGGCGGAATTTGATACAAAGCGTGAGATAAGTTCACTCTCATCGGCCTCGGCTGTCGACCTCGATGGTTTTGAGGTAAAATTCTCGTCTCAGGAACCGATGTTTGTGGGTTCACACCCAACCGGGGTTTGACTTTTTTTTACCTCTTGAGTGATAAAAATCCGTAGCACAACTTCCTTCGGAAGGGGGGCGGGGGTGTAAAACCATCGGTCCCATGTCTCGATTACGGCGTGTAAAAGAAACCTGGAAGGTATGCGAAAATATCCTTCCCGGCAGTATTGGTAGACCCTTTCGCGCTCACTCTTAGAAATTCGGTGTGGAAGGCAACGGGGAGCACCCACACTCCTCGAGTGTATTGGATTTCTACCAGATGGTGCAGGCAGCACTAACCAGCTGAAGAGCTAAGTGCATGTCCAGTTCTGGATGGCTAGAAATCACATCAAACCAACCTTAGGATTGATCATTTAAACAGAAGTAGCAACAGTAAAAGTAATTATTACTTGAATCCTTTGGATGTATTAATTAATATCCTTGAACCAATCAATCAATCAATCAATATAAATATTATAGTTTAACAACTTTCCAGCCCACCTCGGTGGCGTTGTTAGCTAACGCGCTGATTTCGTGTTGAGCTAGACTTCCTAGGACGGAGAGATCGAGGTTTGAATCTCAGTTGGGTGAACTCGGGGTGGGGTGGTGGTGGTCCTGAATGGTTTTACACTGTCCCTTCACGCAAATGCGGGTTCACTTCCTCTAAATTCAACCTTCCCAATTCCTAACTCATTAGAGTAATTAGTACTGGAGCGTGTAACCCGAATGGGTAGCAAGATGTGGTGCTAAATAAATTAATTTTTTTTCTAAAAATATATACTTTTCTCCACGTTTTATTAATTGATTAATTTATCTAAGGTATTTAACGTGTACCATCTGAACTGACTAATTATATCAGCACAAGAGAATTTCTATGAGCGAGTGGGAAAGTGCCTGCCGATTTTGGCGGGAAATGTATTCTCACATATCTTACAGGGTTATTTTACATTCCACAATCGACATAGGACCAACGGCTTTACTTCCCCATCCGAAGGAAGGTGTGCTACGTATTTTTATCGCTCAAGAAAAATCCGTCGATCTCAGCTGAGTTTTAACCCACGAATATCGGGTCCTGAGGCCATCACTTTACCCTAAAACCACCGAGATTGACCCGCGTTTTATTGTAAGTCCAAAGCATATATCTACATATAGATCGAACCCATACATAAGCGGGCTTATTGTGTTCCCAGTAGAGATGAAATTTTTCCTCAGTGGCGGCTTGCGGTGAAGTTGTGGAGGTGGCACCTAGAGCCTATAATACTTCAAAATATAGTGTGTTGAGAGACGAGTGTGTTATAATAAGGGGGCAGGGGAGGGGTAGATAGGAAGCACTAAGGATAAAGGGGGAAAGGGGGGTGGGGGTATAAGAGGTGTTGGGCCAACCTTAAAATTATTTTATTTAACTTATTGATGATAAAAAAATTGAAGTATGATTTATGAATCTAACGGGTTTACAGACTCATATTTATTATTTTCTTTACTAGTTTTTTTTAGCACCACGTCTTAATACCTGTTCAGGTTATACGCCTGTGTACTAACTAGGCTAATGTATTATGGATAAGGCAGATTGAATTTACAGGAATTGCACTCGCATTTGTGTGGATAGTGAGTGGAAGACAATTTAGAAAAAAAACCTCAGTGCATCCAAATCTAACTCCGATCTCCCTGTCATCGGCAGTCTAGTTTATTGCGAGAGTAGGGCGTTGGACCATGTGGCCACCAAAGTAGTTATTTCTAGCTACTACTACTACTACTACTACTACTATCACTACCACTAATTATTATCATTATTACTGTTATTATTATTATCCGTTTAATCAGTTGAAATTAATCAATAAGAAAATTTTTCGGAAAAAATATAGGGAGAATTTTCCACATTTTCACATCTCTGGTTCCCAGAATGGAACGTTCCATGCGCGGTCGCGAGTCACACGCTGAGAACTTTGCGTGACGTAACAATCCCCCTTTTCTTCCCCTCAATACTCCTTCTTTTTCCTATCCACCATGGACCGCCAACAGTTCTTCTACTGGAACGAATAAAATGTGACGAATACATAGACTGAAGAAGAGTTGAGTTTTTTTTTTTTTTTGTATGTATGCGCTGGTTTTTATTGTTTTAGATTCAAACCATCTGCGGCGGTGTCTCGCTTCAGTTACCCGAGGGACTCAGTGTGGTACAATTTGGTCCATAAGGCCATTCACCACCGTCTATACAATTCAAAGGAACCACGACCAAATATATAGTAGTATTCTGGTATGAAGACACTTTTAGAAGATACAAAACTTTTTTTTTTACACTCTCTTAACCCCCATTGGAAAGATCAGAATCGTGATTGTCTAGGAAAAAAAATATATCTAAATTGAGATCTTGATAAATGTCGACAATTACTATGACACCTTGAAAGATAAAATTTTCCCAATGCCGTCTGTTTGGATCTCAGTCTAAAACCGAAACCATCTCACCGATTGGGCTAGAACTTGATATCTAAGGTTTTCATAAGGGGTTGTTGGAATTAAATATCTAAGGGCAAAAAGAGATAAAATAGAGTTTCTCGAAATCTAATCAGGTACTTTTTAGTATTACAAACAAAATGGCAGCTCTAATTTTCCCGTGAAAATCTTTGAGGGTGTTTTACAAAATCATAAATTCTCCATTTTTATCCTTCTTCATTGCTATTTTAGCAAACAAAATAACTTATCACTATAAATATGTGAAATTATTAAAAATAAAATAATTTTATTTGAAATATATATGTATCAAACCAATAATTTCTGAGCTATAAGAATTTTTTTTTTTTCTATAGAGGTCTTTTAAAGTTGAAATTGATTGTTATGATCTTTGGTGAATAAAGATGTTACTTAGTTTTCAATGTTTCTGTAACAGTGTATATTATTTCATCACCAAATCTGTTGATCCATTGTAAAATAAAATATGTTTATTAATGATCAACTGTTTTAATTTTGCACTGCAATGCATCATGGGACAACCAACATACAGCGCGTGAATTGTTGCGCCACTCAAACAAATGGTCTGTTATTTTATTTTCGACGAACGTGAGACTTAAGTTTTAAACCGCAAGACCACGGATGTGAAAAACCATCTATTTGAAAACTTTGGAACAATTAATATTAATTAATAACATCTTTTATAGTTGGAATCATGTTGGTAAGGTATTTTGAGAGTTTCAAAATTTAATACAGATACTTTAAAATCTTATGATCTGCACTGGCCACTTTTGACAAATACCTATATATATATATATAAATATAACAGTAATTTTATTACAGTTTGTCAGTAATAAAAACAAAACAATATTTTATGTTTTAAAACCTTTCTTCGTACAACTTTTTAGCAAATAAATCAGTTTATGTTTGTATTTTATTCTTTTAAAAAATTACACTCCTAAATATTTTGGATGTTTGTGTCCTAAATAAAGTGGATAGAAATACAAATTAGTTCGTAATGGACACTATATGTTACTACTGTAAAGTAGAACTTTGACGGATCCATTTGTTTTTCTCTTGGGACAGGGAATGAGGGATCAATTTGTTAAAAGAAAAGCGTTGGGTATCATATTTTAAAACACAAATAGTTAATTGAGGATAAATAATTAATAATACAGACATCAATTTTATCTCCATTCATAGTAGAGGAAAAAACACACTCCTAAAAGCATTCGAATTAGGTTACTCAAAGCGAACATATGAAAAGTAAAAAGAAAAGATATAGCATTTTTTTTATAACTTTATCATACCCTCACCCATAATAAATGAATTTTGACAAAAACTTTGTATATTTAGATGGTTTTAAATTAATGTCCATGCCAAGTCTGCTTTTGGTTTTCATCTTCGTGTATATCAAAGAGGAATGAGAAAAATGCAAAGGTAACAAATTTATATCTAACGGTAGGGGGCACTGACCCCACTGGGATAAATTTGATAACACCCTCCCTTCCCTTTATCCAACTGTCGTCGGATCCATGCAGATGAATAGATGAGCTTTACCCTTCCCTCCTTATTCCCCTTCTAAACCACCTTTGAATCCCCCCTCCCTCCCTTTATATCATCCTCCATCACATGTTGCCATAGCGACCCCTCGTGTGATGACGTCACACGGAATTGCAAACTTTGATTGGCCCGGCTAAATGCTGTGACCCGGTGACCTGTATAAAGTAGGCTCTTTAATCCCCTGTCACTTCCGGTGCGTGAGGGAGGACAAGGGATGGAGGGAGGGGATGAAGTCAAGTACGCACTCAAGCGTAACGACGCGTTCTACGACAAAGCAAGAGAGTTTAAGTCAAACAAGACGCCGCAATATTGGAAAGTAAATAAGCGGCGAGCAGTTATCGTGACTTGTCTTGAAAAACCTATACTAAACTCGTGATATATGGACACTTTTATATGGTCGAAAAAATATAATGAGAGTAATTTTAGGGGGTCGCTTTGGTAAGCGAGAGATTTCCGTGCAGATGTTCAGCTGTGACGCAATATTTGATATTAGCACAGGGCTCTTTTCCCTTAGCAACCCTATAATATGATTTTTATTAATAGAAAATAATGTGTAAATATGTGACATTGGCTCGTTTTCAAAGACTTTTTAACTATATTTGTGGAGATACGAGACTAGGTTTTATGAAAAAGGACCATAGATTTAACATTCCTCTAAAAAAAATACAGTAAGTTTAATAGGTCCACAACAGAACATTTTAAGATATTTGAGAACTAGCAGCAAGCTTTCGTTTTTATCTTGAGATAAGAAGTTTCGTAATTCATTTTCTCCTCTTTATTATTGACATGACAAAAGGTGTTTGTAGGTGAAGGGCGAAAGGGAATTTAATCTTAGACAAAATAGTGAAGTAGTTCCAGAAAACGACACAGACCATTGTATTCTTAGCCATGTGATTTGGTATAAATTGATGCTTTCTCGATGATAGAAGCGGCTAACTTAACAATTATTGTAGGTAAACATTTGTATCTTACAGCTTTCAGGCTTGAAATAAACTGGAAAAAGGAATAAGTACAACTCGAACGGGTAGTAAGACGTGGTACTAAAAAAAAACCTGTTAAAGTGTATTAGAATAGCCCAATTTCCTTACGACAGACACAACGACATATATGACATCTAGAAAAACTGCTAAATCTACTTTCACATATTCATACGTCAAGTGATGCAGTATAGAGCTGAAAGCTTTAATAAATAATATCAACACTACTCGCTTCAGTCACTCCATGGTCTAAGACGCTACTCTCACGGTAGCCTAGACTATCAATGACGAGGAGATCGAGGTTCGAATCTCGGTTGGGTGTACTGAGGGTGGTTTGCCCTAAATGGTTTTCCCACTTTCCCTTCATGCAAATGCGGATACACTTCCTCTAAATATAACCTTCATAATCACTAAAACTATTTACGTGATGAGTAAATAAACGTATAATACAAATGGGTAGTAAGACGTGGTGCTAAAAAATAAAAATAAAATATCAAGGTCAAAAATCTACTACGATTACTGTAAATTAAAAAATCTGCATTTTTTTCACTCAAGAAAGCAGATTTAGTAGTTAATTGACCCATTTGGATGTATTTATACGCCATGCCATAGGGTAGTCGATGTAAATTTTGAATGCCTTTGGCAACATGTTTACTCAGTTTCAAGTATTCAATAGTATTTGAGCGTGTAATAAACTTTAATCAGAATGTTCCAATATGAGATGGCTAAACTAATAGATTATTTCATCTGGTGACATTAAATATTATATTTAACACATTCTTTAAAGGTGTGCAAGCTTTCGAAAATTCTAGCTGCTTGAACTAAACTCAAAATATTTTAAAATAAACTTGAACATTTTTAGTACTTGGAATGCTTGATAATTTTTTCAACAATAGGCAGCTTAATTTTATTCAATTTTAAGATAAAGGAATCTATTTGTAATGAAATTTTAATATTTCCTTTTGTCTATCTAAAAAAATTTTTACAATTATATTAAATTTAGTTGAATATTCGAATTTGCGTGATTATAATCTTTTTCAAAGAGAAATAATTGTTTATATCAGGTGTTCTGTCGTACGACAGGTCCATTCCTTTTGTCAGTGAACTTAGACCGTCAATGCACCCTGTCCTCTGCCTCCTCCTTCAGTTCCCAGAACTTGCTTCTTTCCTTCAAGTCATCTAATATTTGAATCCTCTTTATTTCTTAGCTCCGTCTTTCCCTCAAAATTTCCTTCCGTGGCGTCGTGCAGAAGACAGTTCCTCCTAAGGATATGTCCAATCCAGTTTCGAAGAATCACACCCAAAATTGTTCTCTTATCACCCTCTTCCTAAGGCTTCTTCATTTGTCACCCTGTTTGTCCACCTGAACTCTTAATGTCTTCTCCAGCAGCACAATTCAAAGCTCTCCAAGTATTACAGAAATAATATATTCTAAAAAAAATTATGTGTGTGCTTATTTGTAGTCTATGCATGGAACAGAATTTCCACTAGAAATACTTTCTTTAGGAATATTGCTTTATATTACCCAAACTAAAAAAAAAAAAACTTGATGTTTTGACTCGAACTCGACTCGAAGTGAAAATTGGCTTCTCGCACACCCCTGAAAATAATGGCCTGTGTGGGTTTAAAAATGGCTTAAAAAGAAAACTGGCATAAAAATAATAGGAAAACAAATTATGTAAATGATAAGGTTTGTAACTAGTTAATTAAAATAAAAAGTAACACCAAAACGTAAAAATAAAATTATATATATATATATATATATATATATATGTATATGCGTAGAAATTATATTTGACCTATAATATTAATATAGTTAAATATAATCAATCATTTGCTAGAAAGCTATTTATTTTACAGGAAGAGAAAATTAAAATACTCATAGATAAAAATGCTTCTCGTAAAGTCATTAGTAATTTCCTTAGTATTAAATATATTTTTCTCCTCCTTATAAATATACATTTTAGTAGAAAAATGTATTGAAATACAGGTACTGATTTTAACTCATTTAAAAGGAACATTGTTGAAAAAAAGCTTTCTAATTGAGTTTAATTTCAAAATTTAATCCTAAAAGTATTTCAAAATCTCTGTTATGTAACGTGAGAATATTAATTTACTTTTTAAGAAATAAGATTGAGAATTACTCCTTTTTTTCCTTTCATAATAAAATAAAAATACAGAGAGCGAATAATTTACAACGTGTTACAAGTCTATACCACAATTTTCTTATGAATGGACATATCTGACAGCCAGAACAAATTTCTAAATCTACTTTCACGTTTTCATAAGTCAAGTCATGTAATTCGCAGCTGTGATTTTCGATGGATATTATTATTAGGGTATATTTATAAAATAACTCTAATAATAAAGTAAAATATTATTTAATATATAAAAATAATAGTTATTATTATTTGAGGTATTTAACGTGCACTTTCTGAACCGATTGATTATATCAGCACACGACTTACAGCCAGCCTAAAACTAGAACAGACACAACAACCAACCCCCTGCCGTTACTTCCTCACTGAGAAAAGGTAACCCAAATTTTACGGCCATGTCAGGAATCGAGCCTGGGAGCCTGAGTTCTGTAGACAGGCACGCTAATGACTAAGCTAAGGTGTCGGGAAAACGTTAGTAAAATTGACCTTAAAAATACATTTGTATACTATAAAAGGTGCATTATAATATCCATTAGCAAGATTAATATTATACTTAGCACCGCGTCTTACTACCCGTTCGGGTTATACGCTTTAAGTACTAATTACTCTAATGGATTAGGAGTTTGGAAGGTTTAATTAGAGGAAGTGAACCCGCATTTTCGTGGAGGGAGAGTGGAAAACCATTTAGGAAACCCCC